>JAUMJM010000502.1:0-35262 GCA_033558235.1 Neomorphus geoffroyi
GGGAGGGGTAGGGACTGGGGAGGGGACTGGGAACATGGGGAGGGGCAGGGACTTGGGAGAGGAATTGGGACCTGGGAGGGGCAGGGACTTGGGAAGGGACTGGGGACATGGGAGGGGACTGGGGACCTGGGAGGGCCAGGGATTGGTAGGGGCAGGCAGTTGGGAGGGGACTGGGGACATGGGAGAGGACTTGGGAGGGGCAGGTACTTGGGAGGGGTAGGCAGTTGGGATGGGACTGGGGACATGGGAGGGGCAGTGACTTGGGAGGGGACTGTGGACATGGGAGGGGTAGGGACTGGGGAGGAGACTGGGAAAATGGGAGGGGCAGGGAGTTGGGAGGAGACTGGGTACATGGGAGGGGACTGGAGACATGGGAGGGGCAGGACTGGGGAGGGGACTGGGAACATGGGAGGGGCAGGGACTGGGGTGGGGACTGGGAAAATGGGAGGGGCAGGGACCTGGGAGGGTACTGCGGACATGGGAGGGGACTGCTGGCATGGGAGGGGCAAAGATTTGGGAGGGGCAGGGACTGGGGAGAGGACTGGGGACATGGGAGGGGCAGGGACTTGGGAGGGGCAGGCAGTTAGCAGGGGACTGGGGACATGGGAAGGTTGGGAACTGGGAACATGGGAGGGGCAGGGACTTGGGAGAGGACTTGGGACCTGGGAGTGGCAGGGACTTGGGAAGGGACTGGGGACATGGGAGAGGACTAGGGACCTGGGAGGGCCAGGGATTGGTAGGGGCAGGCAGTTGGGAGGGGACTGGGGGACATGGGAGTGGACTTGGGAGGGGCAGGTACTTGGGAGGGGACTGGGGACATGGGAGGGGCAGGGACTGGAGAGGGAACTGGGAACATGGGAGGGTCAGGGACTTGGGAGGGGCCTGGGGACTTGGGAAGGGACTGGGGACTTGGGAGGGGCAGGGAGTGGGGAGGGGACTGGGGAAATGGGAGGGGAGGCAGTTGGGAGGGGACTGGGGACATGGGAGGGGCAGGGAGTGGGGAGGGGACAGGGAACATCGGAGGGGGCAGGGACCTGGGAGGGGACGGGGACATGGGAGGGGACTGCGGGCATGGGAGGGGCAGGGAACATGGGAGGGGCAGGGACCAGGGAGGGGACTGGGGACATGGGAGGGGCAGGACTTGGGAGGGGACTGGGGACATGGGAAGGGACTAGGAATGTGGGAGGGCCAGGGACTTGGAGGGGCAGGCAGCTGGGAGGGGACTGGGAACATGGGAGGGTCAGTGACTGGGGTCTTGGGAAGGGACTGGGGACTTGGGAGGGGCAGGGACTGGGGAGGGGACAGGGCAAATGGGAGGGGCAGGGACCTGGGAGGGGAGTGGGGACATGGCATGGACTGCTGGCATGGGAGGGGCAGGCAGTTGGGAGGCGAATGGGGATATGGGAGGGGCAGGGACTGGGGAGGGGACAGGGAACATGGAGGGGCAGGGACCTGGGAGGGGAGTGGGGACATGGGAGGGGCAGGCAGTTGACATGGGAGAGGCAGGGACTTGGGAGGGGACTGGGTAAATGGGAAGGGAGTAGGGACTTGGGAGGGCCAGGGAATTTGGAGGGGCAGGCAGTTTGGAGGGGACTGGGATATGGGAGGGGCAGGGACTTGGGAGGGGACTGGGGGACTTGGGAGGGGACTGGGGACATGGGAGGGGCAGAGACTGGGGAGGGGACTGGGAACATAGGAGGGTCAGGGACTGGGGACTTGGGAAGGGACTGGGGACTTGGGAGGGGCAGGACTGGGGAGGGGACAGGGAACATGGGAGGGGCAGGGACCTGGGAGGGGACTGGGGACATGGGAGGGGCAGGGACTGGGGAGGGGCAGGCAGTTGACAAGGGAGGGGCAGGGACTTGGGAGGGGATAGGGGACATGGGAAGGGACTAGGGACTTGAGAGGGCCAGGTAATTGGGAGGGGCAGGCAGTTGGGAGGGGCCTGGGGATATGGGAGGGGCAGGGACTTGGGAGGGGACTGAGGACTTGGGAGGGGACTGGGTACATGGGAGGGGCAGAGACTGGGGAGGGGACTGGAACATGGGAGGGTCAGGGACTTGGGAGGGGGACTGGGGACTTGGGAAGGGACTGGGGACTTGGGAGGGGCAGGGACTTGGGAGGGGCAGGCAGTTGGGAGGGGACTGGGGACATGGGAGGGGCAGGGACTGGGGAGGGGACAGGGAACATGGGAGGAGCAGGGACCTGGGAGGGGACTGGGGACCTGGGAGGGGACTGCTGGCATGGGAGGGGCAGGGATTTGGGAGGGGCAGGGACTGGGGGAGGGGACTGGGGACATGGGAGGGGCAGGGACTTGGGAGGGGACTGGGGACATGGGAAGGGACTAAGGACTTGGGAGGGCCAGGGACTTGGGAGGGGTAGGCAGTTGGGAGGGGACTGGGGACATGGGAGGGGCAGGGACTGGGGGTGGGGGACTGGGATCATGAGAGGGGCAGGGACTTGGGAGAGGACTTGGGACCTGGGAGGGGCAGGGACTTGGGAGGTGCAGGGACTTGGGAGGGGACTGGGGACATGGGAGGGGCAGGGACTTGGGAGGGGCAGGGACTGGGGAGGGGACTGGGAACATGGGAGGGGCACGGACTTGGGAGAGGACTTGGGACCTGGGAGGGGCAGGGACTTGGGAAGGGACTGGGGCATGGTAGGGGACTAGGGACCTGGGAGGGCCAGGGATTGGTAGGGGCAGGCAGTTGGAGGGGACTGGGGACAAGGGAGAGGACTTGGATGGTGCAGGTACTTGGGAGGGGTAGGCAGTTGGGAGGGGACTGGGGACATGGGAGGGGCAGTGACTTGGGAGGGGACTGTGGACATGGAGGGGCAGGACTGGGGAGGGGACTGGGAACATGGGAGGGGCAGGGAATTGGGAGGAGACTGGGTACTTGGGAGGGGACTGTGGACATGGGAGGGGCAGGGACTGGGGAGGGGACTGGGAACATGGGAGGGGCACGGACTTGGGAGAGGACTTGGGACCTGGGAGGGGCAGGGACTTGGAAGGGACTGGGGACATGGGAGGGGACTAGGGACCTGGGAGGTCGAGGGATTGGTAGGGGCAGGTATTTGCAGGGGACTGGGGGACATGGGAGGGGCAGTGACTTGGGAGGGTACTGTGGACATGGGAGGGGCATGGACTGGGGAGGGGACTGGGAACATGGGAGGGGCAGGGACTTGGGAGGAGACTGGGTACTTGGGAGGGGAATGGGGACATGGGAGGGGCAGGGACTGGGGAGGGGACTGGGAACATGGGAGGGTCAGGGACTGGGGACTTGGGAAGGGACTGGGGACTTGGGAGGGGCAGGGACTGGGGAGGGGACTGGGCAAATGGGAGGGGCAGGGACTTGGGAGGGTCAGGCAGTTGGGAGGCTAATGGGGATAAGGGAGGGGCAGGGACTGGGGAGGAGACTGGGGACATGGGAGGGGCAGTGATTTGGGAGGGACTGGGGACATGGGAGGGGACTGCTGGCATGGGAGGGGCAGGGATTTAGGAGGGGCAGGGACCTGGGAGGGGACTGGGGACATGGGAGGGGCAGTGATTTGGAGGGGACTGGGGACATGGGAGGGGACTGCTGGCATGGGAGGGGCAGGGATTTGGGAGGGGCAGGGACCGGGGAGGGGACTGGGGACATGGGAGAGGACTAGGGACTTGGGAGGGCCAGGGAATTGGGAGGGGTAGGCAGTTGGGAGGGGACTGGAGATATGGGAGGGGTGGGAACTGGAACATGGGAGGGGCAGGGACTTGGGAGAGGACTTCGGACCTGGGAGGGGCAGGGACTTGGGAGGGGCAGGGACTTGGGAAGGGACTGGGGACATGGGAGAGGACTAGGGACCTAGGAGGGCCAGGGACTTGGAGGGGCAGGCAGTTGGGAGGGGACTGGGGACATGGGAGTGGACTTGGGAGGGGCAGGTACTTGGGAGGGGTAGGCAGTTGGGAGGGGATTGGGAACATGGGAGGGGCAGGGACTTGGGAGGGGACTGGGGACGTGGGAGGGACAGGGACTGGGAAGGGGGACTGCGGAAATGGGAGGGGAGGCAGTTGGGAGGGGACTGGGGACATGGTAGGGGCAGGGAGTTGGGAGGAGACAGGGAACATGGGAGGGGCAGGGACCTGGGAGGGGACTGGGGACATGGGAGGGCACTGCTGGCATGGGAGGGGCAGGGAACATGGGAGGGGCAGGGACCTGGGAGGGGACTGGGGACATGGAAGGGGCAGGACTTGGGAGGGGACTGGGGACATGGGAAGGGACTAGGAACGTGGGAGGGCCAGGGACTTGGGAGGGTCAGGCAGTTGGGAGGGGATAGGGAAATGGGAGGGGCAGGGACTTGGTAGGGGACTGTGGACATGGGAGGGGCAGGGACTGGGGAGGGGGACTGGGAACATGGGAGGGGCAGGGACTTGGGAGAGGACTTGGGACCTGGGAGGGGCAGGGACTTGGGAAGGGACTGGGGACATGGGAGAGGACTTGGGAGGGGCAGGTACTTGGGACGGGTAGGCAGTTGGGAGGGGACAGGGGACATGGGAGGGGTAGGGACTTGGGAGGGGACTGTGGACATGGGAAGGGCAGGGACTGGGGAGGGGACTGGGAACATGGGAGGGGCAGGGACTTGGGAGGAGACTGGGAACATGGGAGGGTCAGGGACTGGGGAATTGGGAAGGGACTGGGGACTTGGGAGGGGCAGGGGACTGGGGAGGGGACTGGGCAAATTGGAGGGGCAGGGACTTGGGAGGGACAGGGAACATGGGAGGGGCAGGGACTTGGGAGGGGACAGGGACATGGGAGGGGCAGGGACTGGGGAGGGGCAGGCAGTTGACATGGGAGGGGCAGGGACTTGGGAGGGGACTGGGGACATGGGAAGGGACTAGGGACTTGGGAGGGGCCAGGGAATTGGGAGGGGCAGGCAGTTAGGATGGGACTGGGGATATGGGAGGTGCAGGGACTTGGGAGGGGACTGGGGACTTGGGAGGGGACTGGGGACATGGGAGGGGCAGAGACTTGGGAGGGGACTGGGGATATGGGAAGGGACTAGGGACTTGGGAGGGCCAGGGACTTGGGAGTGGCAGGCAGTTGGGAGGGGACTGGGGACATGGGAGGGGGCAGGGACTTGGGAGGGGCCTGGGAACATGGGAGGGGCAGGGACTGGGGTGGGGACTGGGAACATGAGAGGGGCAGTGACTTGGGAGAGGACTTGGGACCTAGGAGGGGCAGGGACTTATGAGGGGACTAGGGACCTGGGAGGGGCAGGGACTTGGGAGGGGACTGGGGAAATGGGAGGGGCAGGGACTTGGGAGGCACAGGCATTTGGGAGGGGACTGGGGACATGGGAGGGGCAGGGACTTGGGAGGGGACTGGGGAAATGGGAGGGGCAGGGACTTGGGAGGCGCAGGCATTTGGGAGGGGACTGGGGAAATGGGAGGGGCAGGGACTTGGGAGGCGCAGGCATTTGGGAGGGGACTGGGGACATGGGAGGGGAAGGGACCTTGGAGGGGACTGGGGACATGGGAGGGGCAGGGATTTGGGTGGGGGAGGGACTGGGGAGGGGACTGGGGACATGGGAGAGGTAGGAACTTGGGAACATGGGAGGGGCAGGGACTTGGGAGAGGACTTGGGACCTGGGAGGGTCAGGGACTTGGGAGAGGACTAGGGACCTGCGAGGGCCAGGGATTGGTAGGGGCAGGCAGTTGGGAGGGTACTGGGGACATGGGAGTGGACTTGGGAGGGGCAGGTACTTGGGGAGGGGACTGGGGACATGGGGAGGGGCAGGGACTGGAGAGGGAACTGGGAACATGGGAGGGTCAGGGACTTGGGAGGGGCCTGGGGACTTGGGAAGGGACTGGGGACTTGGGAGGGGCAGGGACTGGGGAGGGGACTGGGGAAATGGGAGGGGAGGCAGTTGGGAGGGGACTGGGGACATGTGAGGGGCAGGGAGTGGGGAGGGGACAGGGAACATGGGAGGGGCAGGGACCTGGGAGGGGACTGGGGACATGGGAAGGGACTAGAAACGTGGGAGGGCCAGGGACTTGGGAGGGGCAGGGAGTTGGGAGGGGATAGGGACATGGGAGGGGCAGGGACTTGGGAGGGGACTGTGGACATGGGAGGGACAGGGACTGGGGAGGGGACTGGGAACATGGGAGGGTCAGGGACTGGGGACTTGGGAAGGGACTGGGGACTTGGGAGGGGCAGGGGACTGGGGAGGGGACTGGGCAAATGGGAGGGGCAGGGACTTGGGAGGGGCCTGGGAACATGGGAGGGGCAGGGACCTGGGAGGGGAGTGGGGACATGGGAGGGGACTGCTGGCATGGGAGGGGGCAGGGACTGGGGAGGGGCAGGCAGTTGACATGGGAGGGGCAGGGACTTGGGAGGGGACTGGGGACATGGGAGGGGAAGGGACCTGGGAGGGGACTGGGTACATGGGAGGGGCAGGGATTTGGGTGGGGGAGGGACTGGGGAGGGGACTGGGGACATGGGAGGGGCAGGGACTTGCGAGGGTACTGGGGATATGGGAAGGGTCTAGGGACTTGGGAGGGCCAGGGACTTTGGAGGAGCAGGCAGTTGGGAGGGGACTGTGGACATGGGAGGGGCAGGGACTGGGGAGGGGACTGGGAACATGGGAGGGGCAGGGACTTGGGAGGTGAGTGGGGAAATGGGAGGGGACTGTGGACATGGGAGGGGCAGGGATTTGGGAGGGGCAGGAACTGGGGAGGGGACTGGGGACATGGGAAGGGACTAGGAACGTGGGAGGGCCTGGGACTTGGGAGGCGCAGGCATTTGGGAGGGGACTGGGGACATGGGAGGGGCAGGGACTTGGGAGGGGACTGGGGACTTGGGAGGGGACTGGGGACATGGGAGGGGCAGAGACTGGGGAGGGGACTGGGAACATGGGAGGGTCAGGGAATTGGGAGGAGACTGGGGACTTGGGAAGGGACTGGGGACTTGGGAGGGGCAGGGACTTGGGAGGGGCAGGCAGTTGGGAGGGGACTGGGGACATGGGAGGGGCAGGGACTGGGGAGGGGACAGGGAACATGGGAGGTGCAGGGACCTGGGAGGGGACTGGGGACATGGGAGGGGACTGCTGGCATGGGAGGGGCAGGGATTTGGGAGGGGCAGGGAGTGGGGAGGGGACTGGGGACATGGGAGGGGCAGGGACTTGGGAGGGGACTGGGGACATTGGAAGGGACTAGGGACTTGGGAGGGCCAGGGACTTGGGAGGGGCAGGCAGTTGGGAGGGGACTGGGGACATGGGAGTAGCAGGGACTTGGGAGGGGACTGTGGACATGGGAGGAGCAGGGACTGGGGTGGGGACTGGGAACATGAGAGGGGTAGGGACTTGGGAGAGGACTTGGGACCTGGGAGGGGCAGGGACTTGGGAGGGGCAGGGACTGGGGAGGGGACTGGGGACATGGGAGGCGCAGGGACTTGGGAAGGAACTTGGAACCTGGGAGGGACAGGGACTTGGGAGGGGCAGGGACTTGGGAAGGGACGGGGGACATGGGAGGGGACTAGGGACTTGGGAGCGGCCGGGACTTGGGAGTGGCAGGCAGTTGGGAGGGGACTGGGGACATGGGAGAGAACTTGGGAGGGGCAGGGACTTGGGAGGGGTAGGCAGTTGGGAGGGGACTGGGGACATGGGAGGGGCAGTGACTTGGGAGGGGACTGTGGACATGGGAGGGGCAGGGACTTGGGAGGAGACTGGGTACTTGGGAGGGGACTGGGGACATGGGAGGGGCAGGGACTGGGGAGGGGACTGGGAACATGGGAGGGGCAGGGACCTGGGAGGGGACTGGGGACGTGGGAGGTGCAGGGATTGGGGAGGGGCAGGCAGTTGACATGGGAGGGGCAGGGACTTGGGAGGGGACTGGGGACATGGGAAGGGACTAGGGACTTGGGAGGGCCAGGTAATTGGGAGGGGCAGGCAGTTGGGAGGGTACTGGGGATATGGGAGGGGCAGGGACTTGGGAGGGGACTGGGGACTTGGGAGGGGACTGGGGACATGGGAGGGGCAGAGACTGGGGAGGGGACTGGGAACATGGGAGGGTCAGGGACTTGGGAGGGGACTGGGGACTTGGGAAGGGACTGGGGACTTGGGAGGGGCAGGGACTTGGGAGGGGCAGGCAGTTGGGAGGGGACTGGGGACATGGGAGGGGCAGGGACTGGGGAGGGGACAGGGAACATGGGAGGGGCAGGGACCTGGGAGGGACTTGGGACCTGGGAGGGGACTGCTGGCATGGGAGGGGCAGGGATTTGGGAGGGGCAGGGACTGGGGAGGGGACTGGGTACATGGGAGGGGCAGGGACTTGGGAGGGGACTGGGGACATGGGAAGGGCTGGGGACTTGGGAGGGGCAGGGACTGGGGAGGGGACAGGGAACATGGGAGGGGCAGGGACTTGGGAGGGGACTGGGGACATGGGAAGGGCTGGGGACTTGGGAGGGGCAGGGACTGGGGAGGGGACAGGGAACATGGGAGGGGTAGGCAGTTGGGAGGGGACTGGGGACATGGGAGGGGCAGGGACTTGGGAGGAGACTGGGTACTTGAGAGGGGACTGTGGACATGGGAGGGGCAGGGACTGGGGAGGGGAGTGGGCAAATGGGAGGGGCAGGGACTTGGGAGGGGCAGGGACTGGGGAGGGGAGTGGGAACATGGGAGGGGCAGGGACTGGGGAGGGGAGTGGGCAAATGGGAGGGGCAGGCAGTTGGGAGGGGACTGGGGACATGGGAGGGGCAGGGACTGGGGAGGGGACTGGGAACATGGGAGGGGCAGGGACATGGGAGGAGACTGGGCACTTGGGAGGGGACTTTGGACATGGGAGGGGCAAGGACTGGGGAGGGGATTGGGAACATATGAGGGTCAGGGACTGGGGACTTGGGAAGGGACTGGGGACTTGGGAGGGGCAGGCAGTTGGGAGGGGACTGGGGACATGGGAGAGGACTTGGGAGGGGCAGGTACTTGGGAGGGGTAGGCAGTTGGGAGGGGACTGGGGACATGGGAGGGGCAGTGACTTGGGAGGGGACTGTGGATATGGGAGGGGCAGGGACTGGGGAGGGGACTGGGAACATGGGAGGGGCAGGGACTTGGGAGGAGACTGGGTACTTGGGAGGGGACTGTGGACATGGGAGGGGCAGGGACTGGGGAGGGGAGTGGGCAAATGGGAGGGGCAGGGACTTGGGAAGGGCAGGCAGTTGTGAGGGGACTGGGGACATGGGAGGGGCAGGGACTTGGGAGGAGACTGGGTACTTGGGAGGGGACTGGGGACACGGGAGGGGACTTTGGACATGGGAGGGGCAGGGACTGGGGAGGGGACTGGGCAAATGGGAGGGGCAGGGACTTGGGAGGGGCAGGCAGTTGGGAAGCGAATGGGGATATGGGAGGGGCAGGGACTGGGGAGGGGACAGGGAACATGGGAGGGGCAGAGACCTGGGAGGGGACTGGGGACATGGGAAGGGACTAGGGACTTGGGAGGGCCAGCTAATTGGGAGGGGCAGGCAGTTGGGAGGGGACTGGGGATATGGGAGGGGCAGGGACTTGGGAGGGGACTGGGGACTTGGGAGGGGACTGGGGACATGGGAGGGGCAGAGACTGGGGAGGGGACTGAGAACATGGGAGGGTCAGGGTCTTGGGAGGGTACTGGGGACTTGGGAAGGGCTGGGGACTTGGGAGGGGCAGGGACTTGGGAGGGCAGGCAGTTGGGAGGGGACTGGGGACATGGGAGGGGCAGGGACTGGGGAGGGGACAGGGAACATGGGAGGGGCAGGGACTTGGGAGGGGACTGGGGACGTGGGAGGGGACTGCTGGCATGGGAGGGGCAGGGATTTGGGAGGGGCAGGGAGTGGGGAGGGGACTGGGGACATGGGAGGGGCAGGGACTTGGGAGGGGACTGGGGACATGGGAAGGGACTAGGGACTTGGGAGGGCCAGGGACTTGGGAGGGGTAGGCAGTTGAGCGGGGACTGGGGACATGGGAGGGGCAGGGACTTGGGAGGGGACTGTGGACATGGGAGGGGCAGGGACTGGGGTGGGGACTGGGAACATGAGAGGGGCAGGGACTTGGGAGAGGACTTGGGACCTGGGAGGGGCAGGGACTTGGGAGGGGCAGGGTCTTGGGAGGGGACTGGGGACATGGGAGGGGAAGGGACTTGGGAGGGGCAGGGACTGGGGAGGGGACTGGGAACATGGGAGGGGCACGGACTTGGGAGAGGACTTGGGACCTGGGAGGGGCAGGGTCTTGGGAAGGGACTGGGGATATGGGAGGGGACTAGGGACCTGGGAGGGCCAGGGATTGGTAGGGTCAGGGAGTTGCAGGGGAGTGGGGACCTGGGAGAGGACTTGGGAGGGGCAGGTACTTGGGAGGGGTAGGCAGTTGGGAGGGGACTTTGGACATGGGAGGGGCAGGGACTGGGGAGGGGACTGGGAACATGGGAGGGGTAGGGACTTGGGAGGAGACTGGGTACTTGGGAGGGGACTGGCGACATGGGAGGGGCAGGGACTGGGGAGGGGACTGGGAACATGGGAGGGTCAGGGACTGGGGACTTGGGAAGGGACTGGGGACTTGGGAGGGGCAGGGACTGGGGAGGGGACTGGGCAAATGGGAGTGGCAGGGACTTGGGAGGGGCAGGCAGTTGGGAGGCGAATGGGGATATGGGAGGGGCAGGGACTGGGGAGGGGACAGGGAACATGGGAGGGGCAGGGACCTGGGAGGGGAGTGGGGACATGGGAGGGGACTGCTGGCATGGGAGGGGCAGGGATTTGGGAGGGGCAGGGACTGGGGAGGGGACTGGGGACATGGGAAGGGACTAGGGACTTGGGAGGGCCAGGGAATTGGGAGGCGCAGGCATTTGGGAGGGGACTGGGGACATGGGAGTGGCAGGGACTTGGGAGGGGACTGGGAACATGGGAGGGTCAGGGAATTGGGAGGGGACTGGGGACTTGGGAAGGGACTGGGGACTTGGGAGGGGCAGGGACTTGGGAGGGGCAGGCAGTTGGGAGGGGACTGGGGACATGGGAGGGGCACGGACTGGGGAGGGGACAGGGAACATGGGAGGGGCAGGGACCTGGGAGGGGACTGGGGACATGGGAGGGGACTGCTGGCATGGGAGGGGCAGGGATTTGGGAGGGGTAGGGAGTGGGGAGGGGACTGGGGACATGGGAGGGGCAGGGACTTGGGAGGGGACTGGGGACATGGGAAGGGACTAGGGACTTGGGAGGGCCAGGGACTTGGGAGGGGCAGGCAGTTGGGAGGGGACTGGGGACATGGGAGGGGCAGGGACTTGGGAGGGGACTGTGGACATGGGAGGAGAAGGGACTGGGGTGGGGACTGGGAACATGAGAGGGGTAGGGACTTGGGAGAGGACTTGGGACCTGGGAGGGGCAGGGACTTGGGAGGGGCAGGAACTGGGGAGGGGACTGGGGACATGGGAGGCGCAGGGACTTGGGAAGGAACTTGGAACCTGGGAGGGACAGGGACTTGGGAGGGGCAGTTACTTGGGAAGGGACGGGGGACATGGGAGGGGACTAGGGACTTGGGAGCGGCAGGGACTTGGGAGGGGTAGGCAGTTGGGAGGGGACTGGGGACTTGGGAGAGGACTTGGGAGGGGCAGGTACTTGGGAGGGGTAGGCAGTTGGGAGGGGACTGGGGACATGGGAGGGTCAGTGACTTGGGAGGGGACTGTGGACATGGGAGGGGCAGGGACTAGGGAGGGGACTGGGGACATGGGAAGGGACTAGGGACTTGGGAAGGCCAGGTAATAGGGAGGGGCAGGCAGTTGGGAGGGGACTGGGGATATGGGAGGGGCAGGGACTTGGGAGGGGACTCGGGACTTGGGAGGGGACTGGGGACATGGGAGGGGCAGAGACTGGGGAGGGGACTGAGAACATGGGAGGGTCAGGGACTTGGGAGGGTACTGGGGACTTGGGAAGGGCTGGGGACTTGGGAGGGGCAGGGACTTGGGAGGGGCAGGCAGTTGGGAGGGGACTGGGGACATGGGAGGGGCAGGGACTGGGGAGGGGACAGGGAACATGGGAGGGGCAGGGACCTGGGAGGGGACTGGGGACGTGGGAGCGGACTGCTGGCATGGGAGGGGCAGGGATTTGGGAGGGGCAGGGACTGGGGAGGGGACTGGGGACATGGGAGGGGCAGGGACTTGGGAGGGGCAGGCAGTTGGGAGGGGACTGGGGACATGGGAGGGGCAGGGACTTGGGAGGGGACTGTGGACATGGGAGGGGCAGGGACTGGAGTGGGGACTGGGAACATGGGAGGGGCAGGGACTTGGGAGGGGCAGGCAGTTGGGAGGCGAATGGGGATATGGGAGGGGCAGGGACTGGGGAGGGGACAGGGAACATGGGAGGGGCAGGGACTGGGGAGGGGACTGGGGACATGGGAAGGGACTGGGGACTTGGGAGGTGCAGGGACTTTTGAGGGGCAGGCAGTTGGGAGGGTACTGGGGACATGGGAGGGGCAGGGAGTGGGGAGGGGACAGGGAACATGGGAGGGGCAGGGACCTGGGAGGGGACTGGGGACATAGGAGGGGACTGCTGGCATGGGAGGGGCAGGGATTTGGGAGGGGCAGGGACCTGGGAGGGGATAGGGACATGGGAGGGGCAGGGACTTGGGAGGGGACTGGGGACATGGCAGGGGCAGGGACTGGGGAGGGGCCTGGGAACATGGGAGGGGCAGGGACTTGGGAGAGGACTTGGGACCTGGGAGGGGCAGGGACTTGAGAAGGGATGGGGGACATGGGAGGGGACTAGGGACTTGGGAGCGGCAGGGACTTGGTAGGGGCAGGCAGTTTGGAGGGGACTGGGGACATGGGAGGGGCAGGGACTTGGGAGAGGACTTGGGACCTGGGAGGGGCAGGGACTTGGGAGGGGCAGGGACTTGGGAAGGGACTGGGGACATGGGAGGGGACTAGGGACCTGGGAGGGCCAGGGATTGGTAGGGGCAGGCAGTTGGGTGGGGACTGGGGACATGGGAGAGGACTTGGGAGGGGCAGGTACTTGGGAGGGATAGGCAGTTGGGAGGGGACTGTGGACATGGGAGGGGCAGGGACTGGGGAGGGGACTGGAAACATGGGAGGGGCAGGGACTTGGGAGGGGCAGGCAGTTGGGAGGCGAAAGGGGACATGGGAGGGGCAGGGACTGGGGAGGGGACTGGGAACATGGGAGGGGCAGGGACTTGGGAGGGGACAGGGAACATGGGAGGGGCAGGGACTGGGGAGGGGCAGGCAGTTGACATGGGAGGGGCAGGGACTTGGGAGGGGACTGGGGACATGGGAAGGGACTAGGGACTTGGGAGGGCCAGGGAATTGGGAGGTGCAGGCAGTTGGGAGGGGACTGGGGACATGGGAGGGGCAGGGAATTGGGAGGGGACTGGGGACTTGGGAGGGGACTGGGGACATGGGAGGGGCAGAGACTGGGGAGGCGACTGGGAACATGGGAGGGTCAGGGACTTGGGAGGGGACTGGGGACTTGGGAGGGGACTGGGGTCATGGGAGGGGCAGAGACTGGGGAGGGGACTGGGAACATGGGAGGGGCAGGGACTTGGGAGGGGCAGGCAGTTGGGAGGGGACTGGGGACTTGGGAGGGGCAGGGAGTGGGGAGGGGACAGGGAACATGGCAGGGGCAGGGACCTGGGAGGGGACTGGGGACATAGGAGGGGACTGCTGGCATGGGAGGGGTAGGGATTTGGGAGGGGCAGGGACTGGGGAGGGGACTGGGGACATGGGAGGGGCAGGGATTTGGGAGGGGACTGGGGACATGGGAAGGGACTAGGGACTTGGGAGGACCAGGGACTTGGGAAGGCAGGCAGTTGGGAGGGGAATGGGGACAAGGGAGGGTCAGGGACTTGGGAGGGGACTGTGGATATGGGAGGGGCAGGGACTGGGGTCGGGACTGGGAACATGAGAGGGGCAGGGACTTGGGAGAGGACTTGGGACCTGGGAGGGGCAGGGACTTGGGAGGGGACTTGGAACCTGGGAGGGGCAGGGACTTGGGAAGGGACGGGGGACATGGGAGGGGACTAGGGACTTGGGAGCGGCAGGGACTTGGGAGGGGCAGGCAGTTGGGAGGGGACTGGGGACATGGGAGGGGCAGTGACTTCGGAGGGGACTGTGGACATGGGAGGGGCAGGGACTGGGGAGGGGACTGGGAACATGGGACGGTCAGGGACTTGGGAGGGGCCTGGGGAATTGGGAAGGGACTGGGGACTTGGGAGGGGCAGGGACTGGGGAGGGGACTGGGGAAATGGGAGGGGCAGGGAGATGGGAGGGGACTGGGGACATGGGAGGGGCAGGGAGTGGGTAGGGGACAAGGAACATGGGAGGGGCAGGGACCTGGGAGGGGACTGGGGACATGGGAGGGGACTGCTGGCATGGGAGGAGCAGGGATTTGGGAGGGGCAGGGACTGGGGAGGGGACTGGGGACATGGGAGGGGCATGGACTTGGGAGGGGACTGGGGACATGGGAAGGGACTAGGAACGTGGGAGGGCCAGGGGCTTGGGAGGGGCAGGCAGTTGGGAGGGGATAGGGACATGGGAGGGGCAGGGACTTGGGAGGGGACTGTGGACATGGGAGGGGCAGGAACTGGGGAGGGGCCTGGGAGCATGGGAGGGGCAGGGACTTGGGAGAGGACTTGGGACCTGGGAGGGGCAGGGACTTGGGAAGGGACTGGGGACATGGGAGGGGACTAGGGACCTGGGAGGGCCAGGGATTGGTAGGGGCAGGCAGTTAGGAGGGGTCTGGGGACATGGGAGGGGCAGTGATTTGGGAGGGGACTGTGGACATGGGAGGGGCAGGGACTGGGGAGGGGACTGGGAACATGGGAGGGGCAGGGACTTGGGAGGGGCAGGCAGTTGGGAGGCGAATGGGGATATGGGAGGGGCAGGGACTGGGGAGGGGACAGGGAACATGGGAGGGGCATGGACTGGGGAGGGGCAGGCAGTTGACATGGGAGGGGCAGGGACTTGGGAGGGGACTGGGGACATGGGAAGGGACTAGGGACTTGGGAGGGCCAGGGAATTGGGAGGGGCAGGCAGTTGGGAGGGGACTGGGGACATGGGAGGGGCAGGGAATTGGGAGGGGACTGGGGACTTGGGAGGGGACTGGGGACATGGGAGGGGCAGAGACTGGGGCGGGGACTGGGAACATGGGAGGGTCAGGGACTTGGGAGGGGACTGGGGACTTGGGAGGGGACTGGGGACATGGGAGGGGCAGAGACTGGGGAGGGGACTGGGAACATGGGAGGGGCAGGGACTTGGGAGGGGCAGGCAGTTGGGAGGGGACTGGGGACTTGGGAGGGGCAGGGAGTGGGGAGGGGACAGGGAACATGGCAGGGGCAGGGACCTGGGAGGGGACTGGGGACATAGGAGGGGACTGCTGGCATGGGAGGGGCAGGGATTTGGGAGGGGCAGGGACTGGGGAGGGGACTGGGGACATGGGAGGGGCAGGGACTTGGGAGGGGACTGGGGACATGGGAAGGGACTAGGGACTTGGGAGGACCAGGGACTTGGGAAGGCAGGCAGTTGGGAGGGGAATGGGGACAAGGGAGGGGCAGGGACTTGGGAGGGGACTGTGGACCTGGGAGGGGCAGGGATTTGGGAGGGGCAGGGACTGGTGTCGGGACTGGGAACATGAGAGGGGCAGGGACTTGGGAGAGGACTTGGGACCTGGGAGGGTCAGGGACTTGGGAGGGGACTTGGAACCTGGGAGGGGCAAGGACTTGGGAGGGGCAGGGACTTGGGAAGGGACGGGGGACATGGGAGGGGACTAGGGACTTGGGAGCGGCAGGGACTTGGGAGGGGCAGGCAGTTGGGAGGGGACTGGGGACATGGGAAGAGGACTTGGGAGGGGCAGGTACTTGGGAGGGGTAGGCAGTTGGGAGGGGACTGGGGACATGGGAGGGGCAGTGACTTGGGAGGGGACTGTGGACATGGGAGGGGCAGGGACTGGGGAGGGGACTGGGAACATGGGAGGGGCAGGGACTTGGGAGGAGACTGGGTACTTGGGAGGGGACTGTGGACATGGGAGGGGCAGGAACTGGGGAGGGGACTGGGCAAATGGGAGGGGCAGGGACTTGGGAGGGGCAGGCAGTTGGGAGGCGAAAGGGGACATGGGAGGGGCAGGGACTGGGGAGGGGACAGGGAACATGGGAGGGGCAGGGACCTGGGAGGGGACTGGGGACATGGGAGAGGACTAGGGACTTGGGAGGGCCAGGTACTTGGGAGGGGCAGGCAGTTGGGAGGAGACTGGGGACATGGGAGGGGCAGGGACTTGGGAGAGGACTTGGGACCTGGGAGGGGCAGGGACTTGGAAGGGGCAGGGACTGGAGAGGGAACTGGGAACATGGGAGGGTCAGGGACTTGGGAGGGGCCTGGGGACTTCGGAAGGGACTGGGGACTTGGGAGGTGCAGGGACTGGGGAGGGGACTGGGGAAATGGGAGGGGAGGCAGTTGGGAGGGGACTGGGGACATGGGAGGGGCAGGGAGTGGGGAGGGGACAGGGAACATGGCAGGGGCAGGGACCTGGGAGGGGACTGGGGACACGAAAGGGGACTGCTGGCATGGGAGGGGCAGGGAACATGGGGGGGGCAGGGACCTGGGAGGGGACTGGGGACATGGGAGGGGCAGGACTTGGGAGGGGACTGGGGACATGGGAAGGGACTAGGAACGTGGGAGGGCCAGGGACTTGGGAGGGGCAGGCAGTTGGGAGGGGATAGGGACATGGGAGGGGCAGGGACTTGGGAGGGGACTGTGGACATGGCAGGGGCAGGGACTGGGGAGGGGCCTGGGAACATGGGAGGGGCAGGGACTTGGGAAGGGACTGGGGACATGGGAGGGGACTTTGGACATGGGAGGGGCAGGGACTGGGGAGGGGACTGGGAACATTGGAGGGTCTGGGACTGGGGACTTGGGAAGGGACTGGGGACTTGGGAGGGGCAGGGACTGGGGAGGGGACTGGGAACATGGGAGGGGCAGGGACCTGGGAGGGGACTGGGCTAATGGGAGGGGCAGTGACTTGGGAGGGGCAGGCAGTTGGGAGGCGAATGGGGATATGGGAGGGGTAGGGACTGGGGAGGGGACAGGAAACATGGGAGGGGCAGGGACCTGGGAGGAGACTGGGGACATGGGAGGGGCAGGGTCTGGGGAGGGGGAGGCAGTTGACATGGGAGGGGCAGGGACTTGGGAAGGGACTGGGGACATGGGAAGGGACTAGGGACTTTGGAGGGCCAGGGAATTGGGAGGGGCAGGCAGTTGGGAGGGGACTGGGGATATGGGAGGGGCAGGGACTTGGGAGGGGACTGGGCACTTGGGAGGGGACTGGGGACATGGGAGGGGCAGAGACTGGGGACGGGACTGGGAACATGGGAGGGTCAGGGACTTGGGAGGGGACTGGGGACTTGGGAAGGGACGGTGGACATGGGAGGGGCAGGGACTGGGGTGGGGACTGGGAACATGAGAGGGGCAGGGACTTGGGAGAGGACGTGGGACCTGGGAGGGGCAGGGACTTGGGAGGGGCAGGGAGTTGGGAGGGGACTGGGGACATGGGAGGGACAGGGACTGGGGAGGGGACTGGGAACATGGGAGGGGCAAGGACTTGGGAGGAGACTGGGGACTTGGGAGGGGACTAGGGACTTGGGAGGGCAAGGGACTTGGGAGGGGCAGGCAGTTGGGAGGGGACTGGGGACATGGGAGGGGCAGGGACTTGGGAGGGGACTGTGGACATGGGAGGGGCAGGGACTGGGGTGGGGACTGGGAACATGAGAGGGGCAGGGACTTGGGAGAGGACTTGGGACCTGGGAGGGGCAGGGACTTGGGAGGGGCAGGGACTTGGGAGGTGACTGGGGACATGGGAGGGGCAGGGACTTGGGAGGGGCAGGGACTGGGGAGGGGATTGGGGACATGGGAGGCGCAGGGACTTGGGAGGGGACTTGGAACCTGGGAGGGGCAGGGACTTGGGAGGGGCAGGGACTTGGGAAGGGACGGGGGACATGGGAGGGGACTAGGGACTTGGGAGCGGCAGGGACTTGGGAGGGGCAGGCAGTTGGGAGGGGACTGGGGACATGGGAGGGGCAGGGACTTGGGAGGAGACTGGGTACTTGGGAGGGGACTGGGGACATGGGAGGGGCAGGGACTGGGGAGGGAACTGGGCAAATGGGAGGGGCAGGGTCTTGGGAGGGGCAGGCAGTTGGCAGGCGAATGGGGACATGGGAGGGGCAGGGACTGGGGAGGGGACTGTGGACATGGGAGGGGCAGGGACTGGGGAGGGGACTAGGGACCTGGGAGTGCCAGGGAATTGGGAGGGGCAGGCAGTTGGGAGGGGACTGGGGACATGGGAGTGGACTTGGGAGGGGCAGGTACTTGGGAGGGGTAGGCAGTTGGGAGGGGACTGGGAACATGGGAGGGGCAGGGACTTGGGAGGGGACTGGGGACTTGGGAGGGGACTGGGGACATGGGAGGGGCAGGGACTGGAGAGGGAACTGGGAACATTGGAGGGTCAGGGACTTGGGAGGGGCCTGGGGACTTGGGAAGGGACTGGGGACTTGGGAGGGGCAGGGACTGGGGAGGGGACTGGGGACATGGGAGGGGCAGGGAGTGGGGAGGGGACAGGGAACATGGGAGGGGCAGGGACCTGGGAGGGGACTGGGGACATGGGAGGGGACTGCTGGCATGGGAGGGGCAGGGAACATGGGGGGGGCAGGGACCTGGGAGGGGACTGGGGACATGGCAGGGGCAGGACTTAGGAGGGGACTGGGGACATGGGAAGGGACTAGGAACGTGGGAGGGCCAGGGACTTGGGAGGGGACTGCTGGCATGGAAGGGGGAGGGATTTGGGAGGGGCAGGGACTGGGGAGGGGACTGGGGACATGGGAGGGGCATGGACTTGGGAGGGGACTGGGGACATGGGAAGGGACTAGGAACGTGGGAGGGCCAGGGGCTTGGGAGGGGCAGGCAGTTGGGAGGGGATAGGGACATGGGAGGGGCAGGGACTTGGGAGGGGACTGGGGACATGGGAGGGGCAGGGACTTGGGAGAGGACTTGGGACCTGGGAGGGGCAGGGACTTGGGAAGGGACTGGGGACATTGGAGGGGACTAGGGACCTGGGAGGGCCAGGGATTGGTAGGGGCAGGCAGTTGGGAGGGGACTGGGGACATGGGAGAGGACTTGGGAGGGGCAGGTACTTGGGAGGGATAGGCAGTTGGGAGGGGACTGGGGACATGGGAGGGGCAGTGACTTGGGAGGGGACTGTGGACATGGGAGGGGCAGGGACTGGGGAGGGGACTGGAAACATGGGAGGGGCAGGGACTTGGGAGGAGACTGGGTACTTGGGAGGGGACTGGGCACATGGGAGGGGCAGGGACTTGGGAGGGGCAGGCAGTTGGGAGGCGAATGGGGATATGGGAGGGGCAGGGACTTGGGAGGGCCAGGGAATTGTGAGGGGCAGGCAGTTGGGAGGGGACTGGGGACATGGGAGGGTCAGGGACTTGGGAGGGGACTGTGGACATGGGAGGGTCAGGGACTTGGGAGGGGACTGGGGATTTGGGAAGGGACTGGGGACTTGGGAGGGGCAGGGACTTGGGAGGGGCAGGCAGTTGGGAGGGGACTGGGGACATGGGGGGGGCAGGGAGTGGGGAGGGGACAGGGAACATGGCAGGGGCAGGGACCTGGGAGGGGACTGGGGACATGGGAAGGGACTAGGGACTTGGGAGGGCCAGGGACTTGGGAAGGCAGGCAGTTGGGAGGGGACTGGGGACATGGGAGGGGCAGGGACTTGGGAGGGGTCTGTGGACATGGGAGGGGCAGGGACTGGGATGGGGACTGGGAACATGAGAGGGGCAGGGACTTGGGAGAGGACTTGGGACCTGGGAGGGGCAGGGACTTGGGAGGGGCAGGGACTTGGGAGGGGACTTGGAACCTGGGAGGGGCAGGGACTTGGGAGGGGCAGGGACTTGGGAAGGGACGGGGGACATGGGAGGGGACTAGGGACTTGGGAGCGGCAGGGACTTGGGAGGGGCAGGCAGTTGGGAGGGGACTGGGGACATGGGAGGGGCAGTGACTTGGGAGGGGACTGTGGACATGGGAGGGGCAGGGACTGGGGAGGGGACTGGGAACATGGGAGGGGCAGGGACTTGGGAGGAGACTGGGTACTTGGGAGGGGACTGTGGACATGGGAGAGTCAGGGACTTGGGAGGGGACTGGGGACTTGGGAAGGGACGGTGGACATGGGAGGGGCAGGGACTGGGGTTGGGACTGGGAACATGAGAGGGGCAGGGACTTGGGAGAGGACTTGGGACCTGGGAGGGGGAGGGACTTGGGAGGGGCAGGGAGTTGGGAGGGGACTGGGGACATGGGAGGGGCAGGGACTTGGGAGGGGCAGGGACTGGGGAGGGGATTGGGGACATGGGAGGCGCAGGGACTTGGGAGGGAACTTGGAACCTGGGAGGGGCAGGGACTTGGGAGGGGCAGGGACTTGGGAAGGGACGGGGGACATGGGAGGCGACTAGGGACTTGGGAGCAGCAGGGACTTGGGAGGGGCAGGGACTGGGGAGGGTATTGGGAACATGGGAGGGGCAGGGACTGGGGAGGGAACTGGGTTAATGGGAGGGGCAGGGACTTGGGAGGGGCAGGCAGTTGGGAGGGGACTGGGGACATGGGAGGGGCAGGGACTTGGGAGGGGACTGGGGACTTGGGAGGGGACTGGGGACATGGGAGGGGCAGGGACTGGATAGGGAACTGGGAACATCGGAGGGTCAGGGACTTGGGAGGGTCCTGGGGACTTGGGAAGGGACTGGGGACTTGGGAGGGGCAGGGACTGGGGAGGGGACTGGGGAAATGGGAGGGGCAGGGACTTGGGAGGGGCAGGCAGTTGGGAGGCGAATGGGGATTTGGGAGGGGCAGGGACTGGGGAGGGGCAGGCAGTTGACATGGGAGGGGCAGGGACTTGGGAAGGGACTGGGGACATGGGAAGGGACTAGGGACTTGGGAGGGCCAGGGAATTGGGAGGGGCAGGCAGTTGGGAGGGGACTGGGGATATGGGAGGGGCAGGGACTTGGGAGGGGACTGGGCACTTGGGAGGGGACTGGGGACATGTGAGGGGCAGAGACTGGGGAGGCGACTGGGAACATGGGAGGGGCAGGGACTTGGGAGGAGACTGGGGACTTGGGAGGGGACTAGGGATTTGGGAGGGCAAGGGACTTGGGAGGGGCAGGCAGTTGGGAGAGGACTGGGGACATGGGAGGGGCAGGGACTTGGTAGAGGACTTGGGACCTGGGAGGGGCAGGGACTTGGGAGGAGAAGGGACTTGGGAGGGGACTGTGGACATGGGAGGGGCAGGGACTTGGGAGGGGACTTGGAACCTGTGAGGGGCAGGGACTTGGGAGGGGCAGAGACTTGGGAAGGGACGGGGGACATGGGAGGGGACTAGGGACTTGGGAGCGGCAGGGACTTGGGAGGGGCAGGCAGTTGGGGAGGGGACTGGGGACATGGGAGGGGCAGGGACTGGGGAGGGGATTGGGAACATGGGAGGGGCAGGGACTGGGTAGGGAATTGGGCAAATGGGAGGGGCGGGGACTTGGGAGGGGACTGTGGTCATGGGAGGGGCAGGGACTGGGGAGGGGATTGGAAACATGGGAGGGGCAGGGACTTGGGAGGAGACTGGGTACTTGGGAGGGGACTGGGGACATGGGAGGGGCAGGGACTGGGGAGGGGACTGGGAACATGGGAGGGGCAGGGACTTGGGAGGGGCAGGCAGTTGGGAGGCGAATGGGGATATGGGAGGGGCAGGGACTTGGGAGGGGGACTGGGGGACATGGGAAGGGACTAGGGAATTGGGAGGGCCAGGGAATTGTGAGGGGCAGGCAGTTGGGAGGGGACTGGGGACTTGGGAGGGGACTGGGAACATGGGAGGGTCAGGGACTTGGGAGGGGACTGGGGACTTGGGAAGGGACTGGGGACTTGGGAGGGGCAGGGACTGGGGAGGGGACTGGGGACATGGGAGGGGCAGGGACTTGGGAGGGGACTGGGGACATGGGAAGGGACTAGGGACTTGGGAGGGGACTGTGGACATGGGAGGG
Organism: Neomorphus geoffroyi; assembly: GCA_033558235.1. Lineage (NCBI taxonomy): Eukaryota > Metazoa > Chordata > Aves > Cuculiformes > Neomorphidae > Neomorphus > Neomorphus geoffroyi. Next base: position 22,069 of record JAUMJM010000502.1, read on the forward strand.
GCAGGGACTTGGGAGGGGACTGGGAACATGAGAGGGGCAGGGACTTGGGAGAGGACTTGGGACCTGGGAGGGGCAGGGACTTGGGAGGGGCAGGGACTTGGGAAGGGACGGGGGACATGGGAGGGGACTAGGGACTTGGGAACGGCAGGGACTTGGGAGGGGCAGGCAGTTGGGAGGGGACTGTGGACATGGGAGGGGCAGGGACTGGGGAGGGGACAGGGAACATGGGAGGGGCAGGGACCTGGGAGGGGACTGGGGACATGGGAGAAGACTAGGGACTTGGGAGGGCCAGGGAATTGGGAGGGGCAGGCAGTTGGGAGGGGACTGGGGACATGGGAGGGGCAGGGACTTGGGAGAGGACTTGGGACCTGGGAGGGGCAGGGACTTGGAAGGGGCAGGGACTTGGGAAGGGACTGGGGACATGGGAGAGGACTAGGGACCTGGGAGGGCCAGGGACTTGGGAAGGGCAGGCTGTTGGGAGGGGACTGTGGACATGGGAGTGGACTTGGGAGGGGCACGTACTTGGGAGGGGTAGGCAGTTGGGAGAGGACTGGGAACATGGGAGGGGCAGGGACTTGGGAGGGGACTGGGGACTTGGGAGGGGTCTGGGGACATGGGAGGGGCAGGGACTGGAGAGGGAACTGGGAACATGGGAGGGTCAGGGACTTGGGAGGGGCCTGGGGACTTGGGAAGGGACTGGGAACTTGGGAGGGGCAGGGACTTGGGAGGGGACTGGGGACATGGGAGGGGCAGGGAGTGGGGAGGGGACTGTGGACATGGGAGGGGCAGGGACTGGGGAGGGGACCGGGAACATGGGAGGGGACTGGGGATATGGGAGGGGCAGGGACTTGGGAGGGGCCGGGACTGGGGAGGGGACTGGGGACATGGGAGGGGCAGGGAATTGGGAGGGGCAGGGACTTGGGAGGGGACTGGGGACATGGGAGGGGCAGGGACTAGGGAGGGGAGTGGGGACTCGGAGGGGCAGGGACTGGTGAGGGGACTGGGGACATGGGAGGGGCAGGGACTGGGGAGGGGACTGGGGACATGGGAGGGGCAGGGACTTGGGAGGGGACTGGGGACATGGGAGGGGCAGGGACTGGGGAGGGGACTGGGGACATGGGAGGGGCAGGGACTTGGTAGGGGCAGGGACTGGGGAGGGGACTGGGGACAAGGGAGGGGCAGGGACTTGGGAGGGGACTGGGGACATGCGCGGGGCAGTTGCTGGGGAGGGGACTGGTTACATGGGAGGGGCAGGGACTGGGGAGGGGACTGGGGACTTGGGAGGGGCAGGGACTTGGGTGGGGACTGGGGACATTGGAGGGGAAGGGACTGGGGAGGGGACTGGGGACATTGGAGGGGCAGGGACTTGGGAGGGGACTGGGGAAATGGGCGGGGTAGGTTCTGGGGAGGGGACTGGGGACTTGGGAGGGGCAGGGACTTGGGTGGGGCAGGCAGTTGGGAGGGGATAGGGACATGGGAGGGGCAGGGACTTGGGAGGGGACTGGGGACATGGGAGGGGCAGGGACTTGGGAGAGGACTTGGGACCTGGGAGGGGCAGGGACTTGGGAAGGGACTGGGGACATTGGAGGGGACTAGGGACCTGGGAGGGCCAGGGATTGGTAGGGGCAGGCAGTTGGGAGGGGACTGGGGACATGGGAGAGGACTTGGGAGGGGCAGGTACTTGGGAGGGATAGGCAGTTGGGAGGGGACTGGGGACATGGGAGGGGCAGTGACTTGGGAGGGGACTGTGGACATGGGAGGGGCAGGGACTGGGGAGGGGACTGGAAACATGGGAGGGGCAGGGACTTGGGAGGAGACTGGGTACTTGGGAGGGGACTGGGCACATGGGAGGGGCAGGGACTTGGGAGGGGCAGGCAGTTGGGAGGCGAATGGGGATATGGGAGGGGCAGGGACTTGGGAGGGCCAGGGAATTGTGAGGGGCAGCCAGTTGGGAGGGGACTGGGGACATGGGAGGGTCAGGGACTTGGGAGGGGACTGTGGACATGGGAGGGTCAGGGACTTGGGAGGGGACTGGGGATTTGGGAAGGGACTGGGGACTTGGGAGGGGCAGGGACTTGGGAGGGGCAGGCAGTTGGGAGGGGACTGGGGACATGGGGGGGGCAGGGAGTGGGGAGGGGACAGGGAACATGGCAGGGGCAGGGACCTGGGAGGGGACTGGGGACATGGGAAGGGACTAGGGACTTGGGAGGGCCAGGGACTTGGGAAGGCAGGCAGTTGGGAGGGGACTGGGGACATGGGAGGGGCAGGGACTTGGGAGGGGTCTGTGGACATGGGAGGGGCAGGGACTGGGATGGGGACTGGGAACATGAGAGGGGCAGGGACTTGGGAGAGGACTTGGGACCTGGGAGGGGCAGGGACTTGGGAGGGGCAGGGACTTGGGAGGGGACTTGGAACCTGGGAGGGGCAGGGACTTGGGAGGGGCAGGGACTTGGGAAGGGACGGGGGACATGGGAGGGGACTAGGGACTTGGGAGCGGCAGGGACTTGGGAGGGGCAGGCAGTTGGGAGGGGACTGGGGACATGGGAGGGGCAGTGACTTGGGAGGGGACTGTGGACATGGGAGGGGCAGGGACTGGGGAGGGGACTGGGAACATGGGAGGGGCAGGGACTTGGGAGGAGACTGGGTACTTGGGAGGGGACTGTGGACATGGGAGAGTCAGGGACTTGGGAGGGGACTGGGGACTTGGGAAGGGACGGTGGACATGGGAGGGGCAGGGACTGGGGTTGGGACTGGGAACATGAGAGGGGCAGGGACTTGGGAGAGGACTTGGGACCTGGGAGGGGGAGGGACTTGGGAGGGGCAGGGAGTTGGGAGGGGACTGGGGACATGGGAGGGGCAGGGACTTGGGAGGGGCAGGGACTGGGGAGGGGATTGGGGACATGGGAGGCGCAGGGACTTGGGAGGGAACTTGGAACCTGGGAGGGGCAGGGACTTGGGAGGGGCAGGGACTTGGGAAGGGACGGGGGACATGGGAGGCGACTAGGGACTTGGGAGCAGCAGGGACTTGGGAGGGGCAGGGACTGGGGAGGGTATTGGGAACATGGGAGGGGCAGGGACTGGGGAGGGAACTGGGTTAATGGGAGGGGCAGGGACTTGGGAGGGGCAGGCAGTTGGGAGGGGACTGGGGACATGGGAGGGGCAGGGACTTGGGAGGGGACTGGGGACTTGGGAGGGGACTGGGGACATGGGAGGGGCAGGGACTGGATAGGGAACTGGGAACATCGGAGGGTCAGGGACTTGGGAGGGTCCTGGGGACTTGGGAAGGGACTGGGGACTTGGGAGGGGCAGGGACTGGGGAGGGGACTGGGGAAATGGGAGGGGCAGGGACTTGGGAGGGGCAGGCAGTTGGGAGGCGAATGGGGATTTGGGAGGGGCAGGGACTGGGGAGGGGCAGGCAGTTGACATGGGAGGGGCAGGGACTTGGGAAGGGACTGGGGACATGGGAAGGGACTAGGGACTTGGGAGGGCCAGGGAATTGGGAGGGGCAGGCAGTTGGGAGGGGACTGGGGATATGGGAGGGGCAGGGACTTGGGAGGGGACTGGGCACTTGGGAGGGGACTGGGGACATGTGAGGGGCAGAGACTGGGGAGGCGACTGGGAACATGGGAGGGGCAGGGACTTGGGAGGAGACTGGGGACTTGGGAGGGGACTAGGGATTTGGGAGGGCAAGGGACTTGGGAGGGGCAGGCAGTTGGGAGAGGACTGGGGACATGGGAGGGGCAGGGACTTGGTAGAGGACTTGGGACCTGGGAGGGGCAGGGACTTGGGAGGAGAAGGGACTTGGGAGGGGACTGTGGACATGGGAGGGGCAGGGACTTGGGAGGGGACTTGGAACCTGTGAGGGGCAGGGACTTGGGAGGGGCAGAGACTTGGGAAGGGACGGGGGACATGGGAGGGGACTAGGGACTTGGGAGCGGCAGGGACTTGGGAGGGGCAGGCAGTTGGGAGGGGACTGGGGACATGGGAGGGGCAGGGACTGGGGAGGGGATTGGGAACATGGGAGGGGCAGGGACTGGGTAGGGAATTGGGCAAATGGGAGGGGCGGGGACTTGGGAGGGGACTGTGGTCATGGGAGGGGCAGGGACTGGGGAGGGGATTGGAAACATGGGAGGGGCAGGGACTTGGGAGGAGACTGGGTACTTGGGAGGGGACTGGGGACATGGGAGGGGCAGGGACTGGGGAGGGGACTGGGAACATGGGAGGGGCAGGGACTTGGGAGGGGCAGGCAGTTGGGAGGCGAATGGGGATATGGGAGGGGCAGGGACTTGGGAGGGGACTGGGGACATGGGAAGGGACTAGGGAATTGGGAGGGCCAGGGAATTGTGAGGGGCAGGCAGTTGGGAGGGGACTGGGGACTTGGGAGGGGACTGGGAACATGGGAGGGTCAGGGACTTGGGAGGGGACTGGGGACTTGGGAAGGGACTGGGGACTTGGGAGGGGCAGGGACTGGGGAGGGGACTGGGGACATGGGAGGGGCAGGGACTTGGGAGGGGACTGGGGACATGGGAAGGGACTAGGGACTTGGGAGGGGACTGTGGACATGGGAGGGGCAGGGACTTGGGAGGGGACTGGGAACATGAGAGGGGCAGGGACTTGGGAGAGGACTTGGGACCTGGGAGGGGCAGGGACTTGGGAGGGGCAGGGACTTGGGAAGGGACGGGGGACATGGGAGGGGACTAGGGACTTGGGAACGGCAGGGACTTGGGAGGGGCAGGCAGTTGGGAGGGGACTGTGGACATGGGAGGGGCAGGGACTGGGGAGGGGACAGGGAACATGGGAGGGGCAGGGACCTGGGAGGGGACTGGGGACATGGGAGAAGACTAGGGACTTGGGAGGGCCAGGGAATTGGGAGGGGCAGGCAGTTGGGAGGGGACTGGGGACATGGGAGGGGCAGGGACTTGGGAGAGGACTTGGGACCTGGGAGGGGCAGGGACTTGGAAGGGGCAGGGACTTGGGAAGGGACTGGGGACATGGGAGAGGACTAGGGACCTGGGAGGGCCAGGGACTTGGGAAGGGCAGGCTGTTGGGAGGGGACTGTGGACATGGGAGTGGACTTGGGAGGGGCACGTACTTGGGAGGGGTAGGCAGTTGGGAGAGGACTGGGAACATGGGAGGGGCAGGGACTTGGGAGGGGACTGGGGACTTGGGAGGGGTCTGGGGACATGGGAGGGGCAGGGACTGGAGAGGGAACTGGGAACATGGGAGGGTCAGGGACTTGGGAGGGGCCTGGGGACTTGGGAAGGGACTGGGAACTTGGGAGGGGCAGGGACTTGGGAGGGGACTGGGGACATGGGAGGGGCAGGGAGTGGGGAGGGGACTGTGGACATGGGAGGGGCAGGGACTGGGGAGGGGACCGGGAACATGGGAGGGGACTGGGGATATGGGAGGGGCAGGGACTTGGGAGGGGCCGGGACTGGGGAGGGGACTGGGGACATGGGAGGGGCAGGGAATTGGGAGGGGCAGGGACTTGGGAGGGGACTGGGGACATGGGAGGGGCAGGGACTAGGGAGGGGAGTGGGGACTCGGAGGGGCAGGGACTGGTGAGGGGACTGGGGACATGGGAGGGGCAGGGACTGGGGAGGGGACTGGGGACATGGGAGGGGCAGGGACTTGGGAGGGGACTGGGGACATGGGAGGGGCAGGGACTGGGGAGGGGACTGGGGACATGGGAGGGGCAGGGACTTGGTAGGGGCAGGGACTGGGGAGGGGACTGGGGACAAGGGAGGGGCAGGGACTTGGGAGGGGACTGGGGACATGCGCGGGGCAGTTGCTGGGGAGGGGACTGGTTACATGGGAGGGGCAGGGACTGGGGAGGGGACTGGGGACTTGGGAGGGGCAGGGACTTGGGTGGGGACTGGGGACATTGGAGGGGAAGGGACTGGGGAGGGGACTGGGGACATTGGAGGGGCAGGGACTTGGGAGGGGACTGGGGAAATGGGCGGGGTAGGTTCTGGGGAGGGGACTGGGGACTTGGGAGGGGCAGGGACTTGGGTGGGGACTGGGGACATTGGAGGGGAAGGGACTGGGGAGGGGACTGGGGACTTGGGAGGGGCAGGGACTTGGGAGGGGACTGGGGACTTGGGAGGGGACTGGGGACATGGGAGGGGCAGGGACTTGGGAGGGGACTGGGGACTTGGGAGGGGCAGGGACTTGGGAGGGGCAGGGATTGGGAAGGGGACTGGGGACATAGGAGGGGCAGGGACTTGGGAGGGGACTGGGGACATGGGAGGTGCAGGGACTTGGGAGGAGCAGGGATTGGGGAGGGGACTGGGGACTTGGGAGGGGACTGTGGACATAGGATGGGCAGGGATTTGGGAGGGGACTGGGGACATGGGATGGTTAGGGACTTGGGAGGGGACTGGGGACTTGGGAGTGGACTGGGGACATAGGATGGGCAGGGATTTGGGGGGACTGGGGACATGGGATGGTTAGGGACTTGGGAGGAGACTGGGGACTTGGGTGGGGCAGGGACTTGGGAGGGGACTGGGGAAATGGGCGGGGCAGGTGCTGGGGAGGGGACTGGGGACATGGGAGGGGCAAGGTTTGGGAGGGACAGGGACTTGGGAGGGGAATGGGGACATGGAAGGGGCAGGGACTTCGGAGTGACAGGGAGTGGGGAGGGGACTGAGGAGAAGGGAGGGGCAGAGAATTGGGAGGGGACTGGGGACTTGGGAGGGGCAGGGACTGGGGAGGGGACTGGGGACATGGGAGGGCAGGGACTTGGGAGGGGCAGGGACTGGGGAGGGGACTGGGGACTTGGGAGAGCAGGGACTTGGGAGGTGACCGGGGACATGGCAGGGCTAGGGACAAGTGAGGGGACTGGGGACTCGGAGGGGGAGGGACTGGTGAGGGGCAGGGACTGGGGAGGGGACTGGGGACTTGGGAGGGGCAGGGACTTGGGAGGGGACTGGGGACTTGGGAGGGGAAAGGACTGGGGAGGGGACTGGGGACTTGGGAGGGGCAGGGACTTGGGAGGGGCAGGGATTGGGGAGAGGACTGGGGACTTGGGTGGGGCAGGGACTTGGGAGGGCACTGGGGACATGGGAGGGCCAGGGACTTGGGAGGGGACTGGGGACTTGGGAGGGGACTGGGGACATAGGAGGGGCAGGGAATTGGGAGGGGCAGGGACTTGGGAGGGGCAGGGACTGGGGTGGGGACTGGGGACATGGGAAGGGCAGGGACTTGGGAGGGGACCGGGGACATGGGAGGGGACTGGGGATATGGGAGGGGCAGGGACTTGGGAGGGGCAGGGACTGGGGAGGGTACTGGGGACATGGGAGGGGCAGGGAATTGGGAGGGGCAGGGACTTGGGAGGGGACTGGGGACATGGGAGGGGCAGGGACTTGGGAGGGGACTGGGGACATGGGAGGGGCAGGGACTGGGGAGGGGACTGGGGACATGGGAGGGGCAGGGACTTGGTAGGGGCAGGGACTGGGGAGGGGACTGGGGACAAGGGAGGGGCAGGGACTTGGGAGGGGACTGGGGACTTGGGAGGGGCATGGACTGGGGAGGGGACTGGGGACAAGGGAGGGGCAGGGACTTGGGAGGGGACTGGGGACTTGGGAGGGGCAGGGACTTGGGAGGGGACTGGGGAATTGGGAGGGGACTGGGGACATGGGAGGGGCTGGGACTTGGGAGGGGACTCGGGACTTGGGAGGGGCAGGGACTTGGGAGGGGCAGGGATTGGGAAGGGGACTGGGGACATAGGAGGGGCAGGGACTTGGGAGGGGACTGGGGACATGGGAGGTGCAGGGACTTGGGAGGAGCAGGGATTGGGGAGGGGACTGGGGACTTGGGTGGGGCAGGGACTGGGGAGGGGACTGGGGACATGGGAGAGGGAGGGACTTGGGAGGGGACTGGGGACTTGGGAGGGGACTGGGGACATAGGATGGGTAGGGACTTGGGAGGGGACTGGGGACTTGGGAGAGGCAAGGACTGGGGAGGGGACTGGGGACTTGGGTGGGGCAGGGACTTGGGAGGGGACTGGGGAAATGGGCGGGGCAGGTGCTGGGAGGGGACTGGGGACATGGGAGGGGCAAGGTTTGGGAGGGACAGGGACTTGGGAGGGGAATGGGGACATGGAAGGGGCAGGGACTTGGGAGGGGCAGGGACTGGGGAGGGGACTGGGGACATGGGAGTGGCAGGGACTTTGGAGGGGACTGGGGACTTGGGAGGGGCAGGGACTTGGGAGGTGAACGGGGACATGGCAGGGCTAGGGACAAGTGAGGGGGACTGGGGACTCGGAGGGGCAGGGACTGGTGAGGGGCAGGGACTGGGGAGGGGACTGGGGACTTGGGAGGGGCAGGGACTTGGGAGGGGACTGGGGACTTGGGAGGGGAAAGGACTGGGGAGGGGACTGGGGACTTGGGAGGGGCAGGGACTTGGGAGGGGACTGGGGACTTGGGAGGGGACTGGGACATGGGAGGGGCAGGGACTTGGGAGGGGCAGGGACTTGGGGAGGGGACTGGGGACATGGGAGGGGGCAGGGACTTGGGAGGGGACTGGGGACTTGGGAGGGGACTGCGGACATGGGAGGGGCAGGGACTTGGGAGGGGCAGGGATTGGGGAGAGGACTGGGGACTTGGGTGGGGCAGGGACTTGGGAGGGCACTGGGGACATGGGAGGGCCAGGGACTTGGGAGGGGCACGGACTGGGGAGGGGACTGGGGACACAGGAGGGGCAGGGCCTTGGTAGGGGCAGGGACTTAGGAGGGGGACTGGGGAGTTGGGAGGGGACTGGGGACATGAAAGGGACAGGGACTGGGGAGGGGACTGGGGACATGGGAGGGACAGGGACTTTGAAGTCTCAGGGACTTGGGAGGGGTCTGGGGACATGGAGAGGCAGGGACTTGGGAAAGGATTGGGGACATGGGAAGTGACAGGAGACTTGGGAGGGGCAGGGACTTTGGAGGGGACTGGTGACATGGGAGTGGCAGGGATATGGGAGGGGGCAGGGACTTGGGAGGGGACTGGGGACATAGGAGGGGACTGGGGACATGGGAGGGGCACGGACTGGGGAAGGGACTGGGGACATGGAAGGGGCAGGGACTTGGGAGGGGACTGGGGACTTGGGAGGGGACTGGGGACATGGGAGGGGCAGGGACTCGGGAGGGGACATGGGACATGGGAGGGGACAGGAGACTTGGGAGGGGCAGGGACTTTGGAGGGGACTGGGGACTTGGCAGGGAAGTGGTGACATGGGAGCGGCAGGGACTGGGCAAGTGACAGGGGACATGAGAGGGGCAGAGACATGGGAGGGGACTGGGGACATGGGAGAGTTAGGGAATTGGGAGGGGACTGGGGACATGGGAGGGGCAGGGATATGGGAGGGGCAGGGACTTGGGAGGGGACTGGGGACATGGGAGGGGCACGGACTGGGGAAGGGACTGGGGACATGGAAGGGGCAGGGACTTGGGAGGGGACTGGGGACTTGGGAGGGGACTGGGGACGTGGGAGGGGCAGGGACTGGGGAGGGGACTGGTGACATGGGACGGGCAGGGACTCGGGAGGGGACAGGGGACATGGGAGGGGCAGGGACTTGGGAGGGAACAGGTGATATGGGAGGGGACTGGGGAGTTGGGAAGGGCAGGGACTTGGTAGGGGACTGGGGACTTGCGAGGGGACTGGGGACATGGGAGGGGCAGGGACTTGGGAGGGGCATGGATTGGGGAGGGGTCTGGGCACATGGGAGGAGCAGGGAATTGGGAGGGAACTGGGGACTTGGGAGGGGCAGGGACATGGGAGGATCATGGACTGGGGAGGGGACTGGGGACATGGGAGGGACAGGGACATGGAAGGGGCAGGGACTTGGGAGGGGACTGAGGACATGGGAGGGGCAGGGACTTGGGAGGGGATTGGGGACATGGGAGGGGACGGGAGACTTGGGAGGGGCAGGGACTTGGGAGGGAACTGGGGACATGGGAGGGGCGGGGGACTTGGGAGGGGACTGGGGGACATCGGAGGGGACTGAGGACTTGGGAAATGGCACGGAAATTCAAGGAAATTCAAGGAAATGGCAAGGAAATGCAATGAAATTTAAGGAAATGGCAAGGCAAGGAAAGGAAATTCAAGGAAATTAAAGGAAATTCAAGGAAATTAAAGGAAGTTCAAGAAAATGGCAAGTAAATTCAAGGAAATTCAAGGAAATTCAAAAAAATTCAAGGAAATTCAAGGAAATGGCAAGGAAATTCAAGGAAAATGAAGGAAATAGCAAGGAAATTTAAGGAAATTCAAGGAAACTCAAGGAAATTGAAGGAAATGGCAAGGAAATTCTAGGAAATTAAAGGAAATTCAAGGAAATTGAAGGAAATGGCAAGGAAATTCAAGGAAATTCAAGACAATGGCAAGGAAATTAAAGGATATTCAAGGAAATTCAAGGAAATGGCAAGAAAATTCAAGGAAATTCAAGGAAATGGCAATAAAATTGAAGGAAATGTCAAGGCAAGGAAAGGAAATCCAAGGAAATTCAAGGAAATTCAAGGAAATGGCAAGGAAATTCAAGGAAATTGAAGGAAATTCAAGGAAATGGCAAGGAAATTCAAGGAAATTCAAGGAAATTGCAAGGAAATTAAAGGAAATTCAAGGAAATGGCAAGGAAATTCAAGGAAATTCCAGGAAATTCAAGGAAATTCAGGGAAATTCAAGGAAGTTCAAGGAAATTCAAGGAAATGGCAAGGAAATTAAAGGAAATTCAAGGAAATTCAATTAAATTAAAGGAAATTCAAGGAAAGGGCAAGGCAAGGCAAGGAAATTCAACGAAACGGCAAGGAAATTCAAAGAAACGGCAAGGAAAATCAAGGAAATTCAAGGAAATTCAAGGAAATGGCAAGGAAATTCAAGGAAATTCAAAAAATGGCAAGGAAATTCAAGGAAATTCAAGGAAATTCAAGGAAATGGCAAAGCAAGGAAAGAAAATTCAAGGAAATACAAGAAAATGGCAAGGCAAGGAAAGGAAATTCAAGGAAATGGCACGGAATTTCAAGGAAATTCAAGGAAATTGAAGGAAATGGCAAGAAAATTCAAGGAAATTCAAGGAAATTCAAGGAAATGGCAAGAAAATTAAAGGAAATTCAAGGAAATTCAAGGAAATTCGAGGAAATTCAAGGAAATGGCAAGGCAAGGCAAGGAAATTCAAGGAAATTCAAGGAAATTCTTGGAAATTCAAGGAAATGTCAAGGAAATTCAAGGAAATTCAAGGAAATGGCAAGGAAATTCAAGGAAATTCTAGAAAATTCAAGGAAATGGCAAGGAAAGGAAAGGAAATTCAAGGAAATGGCACGGAATTTCAAGGAAATTCAAGGAAATTGAAGGAAATGGCAAGAAAATTCAAGGAAATTCAAGGAAATTCAAGGAAATGGCAAGAAAATTAAAGGAAATTCAAGGAAATTCAAGGAAATTCAAGGAAATTCAAGGAAATGGCAAGGCAAGGAAAGGAAATTCAAGGAAATTCAAGGAAATTCTTGGAAATTCAAGGAAATGTCAAGGAAATTCAAGGAAATTCAAGGAAATGGCAAGGGAAATTCAAGGAAATTCTAGAAAATTCAAGGAAATGGCAAGGAAAGGAAAGGATATTCAAGGAAATTCAAGGAAATGTCAAGGATATTCACGGCAATGGAACGGAAATTCAAGGAAATTTAAGGAAATGGCAAGGAAATTAAAGGAAAGGGCAAGGAAATTCAAGGAAATGCAAGGAAATGGCAAGGAAAGGAAAGGAAATTCAAGGAAATTCAAGGAAGTTCAAGGAAATTCAAGGAAATGGCAAGGAAATTCAAGGAAATTCCAGGAAATTCAACGAAATTCAACGAAATGGAAAGGCAAGGAAAGGAAATTCAAGGAAATTCAAGAAAATGGCAAGGCAAGGAAAGGAAATTCAAGGAAATTCAAGGAAATGGCAAGGAGATTCAAGGAAATTCAAGGAAATGGCAAGGAAATTCAAGAAAATTAGAGGAAATGGCAAGGAAATTCAAGAAAATTCAAGGAAATGGCAAGGAAATTCAAGGAAATTCAAGGGAATGGCAAGGAAATTCAAGGAAATGGCAAGGAAATACAAGAAAATGGCAAGGAAATTCAAGGAAATTCAAGGAAATTCAAGGAAATGGCAAAGAAATTCAAGGAAATTAAAGGAAATTCAAAGAAATATCAAGGAAATTCAAGGAAATTCCAGGAAATTCAAGGGAAATGGCAAGGAAATTCAAGGAAATTCAAAGAAATTAAAGGAAATTCAAGGAAATGGCAAAGAAATTCAAGGAAATTAAAGGAAATGCAAAGAAATGGCAAGGAAATTCAAGGAAATTCCAGGAAATTCAAGGAAATGGCAAGGAAATTCAAGGAAATACAAGGAAATTCAAGGAAATACAAGGAAGTTCAAGGAAATTCAAGGAAATGGCAAGGAAATTCAAGGAAATACAAGGAAATTCAAGGAAATACAAGGAAGTTCAAGGAAATTAAAGGAAATGGCAAGGACATTCAAGGAAATTAAAGGAAATTCAAGGAAATGGCAAGGAAATTCAAGGAAATTCCAGGAAATTCAAGGAAATGGCAAGGAAATTCAAGGAAATTCAAGGAAATTCAAGGAAATTCAAGGAAATTCAAGAAAATGGCAAGGAAAGGAAAGGAAATTCAGGGAAATTCAAGGAAATTCAAGGAAATTCAAGGAAATGGCAAGGAAATTCAAGGAAATTCAAGGAAATCCTAGGAAATTGAAGGAAATTCAAGGCAACTGAAGGAAATTGAAAGACATTGAAGGAAATTCAATGAAATTGAAGGACATTGAAGGAAATTGAAGGAAATTCAAGGAAAATGAAGGAAATTGAAGGAAATTGAAGGAAATTTAAGGAAATTGAAGGAAATTCAAGGAAATTCAAGGAAATTCAAGGAAATTGAAGGACGTTGAAGGAAATTGAATGAAATTCAAGGAAATTGAAGGAAATTGAAAAAATTGAAGGAAATTCAAGGAAATTCAAGGAAATTGAAGGAAATTCAAGGAAATTCAAGGAAATTGAAGGAAATTCAAGGAAACTGAAGGAAATTCAAGGAAATTGAAGGAAAATGAAGGAAATTCAAGGAAATTGAAGGAAATTCAAGGAAATTGACAGAATTTCAAGGAAGTTCAAGTAAATTCAAGGAAATTGAAGGAAATTCAAGGAAATTCAAGGAAATTGATGGAATTTCAAGG
>JAUMJM010000503.1:0-7500 GCA_033558235.1 Neomorphus geoffroyi
TAACCCTAACCCTAACCCTAACCTCCTAACCCTAACCCTAACCCTAACCCTAACCCTAACCCTAACCCTAACCCTAACCCTAACCCTAACCCTAACCCTAACCCTAACCCTAACCCTAACCCTAACCCTAACCCTAACCCTAACCCTAACCCTAACCCTAACCCTAACCCTAACCCTAACCCTAACCCTAACCCTAACCCTAACCCTAACCCTAACCCTAACCCTAACCCTAACCCTAACCCTAACCCTAACCCTAACCCTAACCCTAACCCTAACCCTAACCCTAACCCTAACCCTAACCCTAACCCTAACCCTAACCCTAACCCTAACCCTAACCCTAACCCTAACCCTAACCCTAACCCTAACCCTAACCCTAACCCTAACCCTAACCCTAACCCTAACCCTAACCCTAACCCTAACCCTAACCCTAACCCTAACCCTAACCCTAACCCTAACCCTAACCCTAACCCTAACCCTAACCCTAACCCTAACCCTAACCCTAACCCTAACCCTAACCCTAACCCTAACCCTAACCCTAACCCTAACCCTAACCCTAACCCTAACCCTAACCCTAACCCTAACCCTAACCCTAACCCTAACCCTAACCCTAACCCTAACCCTAACCCTAACCCTAACCCTAACCCTAACCCTAACCCTAACCCTAACCCTAACCCTAACCCTAACCCTAACCCTAACCCTAACCCTAACCCTAACCCTAACCCTAACCCTAACCCTAACCCTAACCCTAACCCTAACCCTAACCCTAACCCTAACCCTAACCCTAACCCTAACCCTAACCCTAACCCTAACCCTAACCCTAACCCTAACCCTAACCCTAACCCTAACCCTAACCCTAACCCTAACCCTAACCCTAACCCTAACCCTAACCCTAACCCTAACCCTAACCCTAACCCTAACCCTAACCCTAACCCTAACCCTAACCCTAACCCTAACCCTAACCCTAACCCTAACCCTAACCCTAACCCTAACCCTAACCCTAACCCTAACCCTAACCCTAACCCTAACCCTAACCCTAACCCTAACCCTAACCCTAACCCTAACCCTAACCCTAACCCTAACCCTAACCCTAACCCTAACCCTAACCCTAACCCTAACCCTAACCCTAACCCTAACCCTAACCCTAACCCTAACCCTAACCCTAACCCTAACCCTAACCCTAACCCTAACCCTAACCCTAACCCTAACCCTAACCCTAACCCTAACCCTAACCCTAACCCTAACCCTAACCCTAACCCTAACCCTAACCCTAACCCTAACCCTAACCCTAACCCTAACCCTAACCCTAACCCTAACCCTAACCCTAACCCTAACCCTAACCCTAACCCTAACCCTAACCCTAACCCTAACCCTAACCCTAACCCTAACCCTAACCCTAACCCTAACCCTAACCCTAACCCTAACCCTAACCCTAACCCTAACCCTAACCCTAACCCTAACCCTAACCCTAACCCTAACCCTAACCCTAACCCTAACCCTAACCCTAACCCTAACCCTAACCCTAACCCTAACCCTAACCCTAACCCTAACCCTAACCCTAACCCTAACCCTAACCCTAACCCTAACCCTAACCCTAACCCTAACCCTAACCCTAACCCTAACCCTAACCCTAACCCTAACCCTAACCCTAACCCTAACCCTAACCCTAACCCTAACCCTAACCCTAACCCTAACCCTAACCCTAACCCTAACCCTAACCCTAACCCTAACCCTAACCCTAACCCTAACCCTAACCCTAACCCTAACCCTAACCCTAACCCTAACCCTAACCCTAACCCTAACCCTAACCCTAACCCTAACCCTAACCCTAACCCTAACCCTAACCCTAACCCTAACCCTAACCCTAACCCTAACCCTAACCCTAACCCTAACCCTAACCCTAACCCTAACCCTAACCCTAACCCTAACCCTAACCCTAACCCTAACCCTAACCCTAACCCTAACCCTAACCCTAACCCTAACCCTAACCCTAACCCTAACCCTAACCCTAACCCTAACCCTAACCCTAACCCTAACCCTAACCCTAACCCTAACCCTAACCCTAACCCTAACCCTAACCCTAACCCTAACCCTAACCCTAACCCTAACCCTAACCCTAACCCTAACCCTAACCCTAACCCTAACCCTAACCCTAACCCTAACCCTAACCCTAACCCTAACCCTAACCCTAACCCTAACCCTAACCCTAACCCTAACCCTAACCCTAACCCTAACCCTAACCCTAACCCTAACCCTAACCCTAACCCTAACCCTAACCCTAACCCTAACCCTAACCCTAACCCTAACCCTAACCCTAACCCTAACCCTAACCCTAACCCTAACCCTAACCCTAACCCTAACCCTAACCCTAACCCTAACCCTAACCCTAACCCTAACCCTAACCCTAACCCTAACCCTAACCCTAACCCTAACCCTAACCCTAACCCTAACCCTAACCCTAACCCTAACCCTAACCCTAACCCTAACCCTAACCCTAACCCTAACCCTAACCCTAACCCTAACCCTAACCCTAACCCTAACCCTAACCCTAACCCTAACCCTAACCCTAACCCTAACCCTAACCCTAACCCTAACCCTAACCCTAACCCTAACCCTAACCCTAACCCTAACCCTAACCCTAACCCTAACCCTAACCCTAACCCTAACCCTAACCCTAACCCTAACCCTAACCCTAACCCTAACCCTAACCCTAACCCTAACCCTAACCCTAACCCTAACCCTAACCCTAACCCTAACCCTAACCCTAACCCTAACCCTAACCCTAACCCTAACCCTAACCCTAACCCTAACCCTAACCCTAACCCTAACCCTAACCCTAACCCTAACCCTAACCCTAACCCTAACCCTAACCCTAACCCTAACCCTAACCCTAACCCTAACCCTAACCCTAACCCTAACCCTAACCCTAACCCTAACCCTAACCCTAACCCTAACCCTAACCCTAACCCTAACCCTAACCCTAACCCTAACCCTAACCCTAACCCTAACCCTAACCCTAACCCTAACCCTAACCCTAACCCTAACCCTAACCCTAACCCTAACCCTAACCCTAACCCTAACCCTAACCCTAACCCTAACCCTAACCCTAACCCTAACCCTAACCCTAACCCTAACCCTAACCCTAACCCTAACCCTAACCCTAACCCTAACCCTAACCCTAACCCTAACCCTAACCCTAACCCTAACCCTAACCCTAACCCTAACCCTAACCCTAACCCTAACCCTAACCCTAACCCTAACCCTAACCCTAACCCTAACCCTAACCCTAACCCTAACCCTAACCCTAACCCTAACCCTAACCCTAACCCTAACCCTAACCCTAACCCTAACCCTAACCCTAACCCTAACCCTAACCCTAACCCTAACCCTAACCCTAACCCTAACCCTAACCCTAACCCTAACCCTAACCCTAACCCTAACCCTAACCCTAACCCTAACCCTAACCCTAACCCTAACCCTAACCCTAACCCTAACCCTAACCCTAACCCTAACCCTAACCCTAACCCTAACCCTAACCCTAACCCTAACCCTAACCCTAACCCTAACCCTAACCCTAACCCTAACCCTAACCCTAACCCTAACCCTAACCCTAACCCTAACCCTAACCCTAACCCTAACCCTAACCCTAACCCTAACCCTAACCCTAACCCTAACCCTAACCCTAACCCTAACCCTAACCCTAACCCTAACCCTAACCCTAACCCTAACCCTAACCCTAACCCTAACCCTAACCCTAACCCTAACCCTAACCCTAACCCTAACCCTAACCCTAACCCTAACCCTAACCCTAACCCTAACCCTAACCCTAACCCTAACCCTAACCCTAACCCTAACCCTAACCCTAACCCTAACCCTAACCCTAACCCTAACCCTAACCCTAACCCTAACCCTAACCCTAACCCTAACCCTAACCCTAACCCTAACCCTAACCCTAACCCTAACCCTAACCCTAACCCTAACCCTAACCCTAACCCTAACCCTAACCCTAACCCTAACCCTAACCCTAACCCTAACCCTAACCCTAACCCTAACCCTAACCCTAACCCTAACCCTAACCCTAACCCTAACCCTAACCCTAACCCTAACCCTAACCCTAACCCTAACCCTAACCCTAACCCTAACCCTAACCCTAACCCTAACCCTAACCCTAACCCTAACCCTAACCCTAACCCTAACCCTAACCCTAACCCTAACCCTAACCCTAACCCTAACCCTAACCCTAACCCTAACCCTAACCCTAACCCTAACCCTAACCCTAACCCTAACCCTAACCCTAACCCTAACCCTAACCCTAACCCTAACCCTAACCCTAACCCTAACCCTAACCCTAACCCTAACCCTAACCCTAACCCTAACCCTAACCCTAACCCTAACCCTAACCCTAACCCTAACCCTAACCCTAACCCTAACCCTAACCCTAACCCTAACCCTAACCCTAACCCTAACCCTAACCCTAACCCTAACCCTAACCCTAACCCTAACCCTAACCCTAACCCTAACCCTAACCCTAACCCTAACCCTAACCCTAACCCTAACCCTAACCCTAACCCTAACCCTAACCCTAACCCTAACCCTAACCCTAACCCTAACCCTAACCCTAACCCTAACCCTAACCCTAACCCTAACCCTAACCCTAACCCTAACCCTAACCCTAACCCTAACCCTAACCCTAACCCTAACCCTAACCCTAACCCTAACCCTAACCCTAACCCTAACCCTAACCCTAACCCTAACCCTAACCCTAACCCTAACCCTAACCCTAACCCTAACCCTAACCCTAACCCTAACCCTAACCCTAACCCTAACCCTAACCCTAACCCTAACCCTAACCCTAACCCTAACCCTAACCCTAACCCTAACCCTAACCCTAACCCTAACCCTAACCCTAACCCTAACCCTAACCCTAACCCTAACCCTAACCCTAACCCTAACCCTAACCCTAACCCTAACCCTAACCCTAACCCTAACCCTAACCCTAACCCTAACCCTAACCCTAACCCTAACCCTAACCCTAACCCTAACCCTAACCCTAACCCTAACCCTAACCCTAACCCTAACCCTAACCCTAACCCTAACCCTAACCCTAACCCTAACCCTAACCCTAACCCTAACCCTAACCCTAACCCTAACCCTAACCCTAACCCTAACCCTAACCCTAACCCTAACCCTAACCCTAACCCTAACCCTAACCCTAACCCTAACCCTAACCCTAACCCTAACCCTAACCCTAACCCTAACCCTAACCCTAACCCTAACCCTAACCCTAACCCTAACCCTAACCCTAACCCTAACCCTAACCCTAACCCTAACCCTAACCCTAACCCTAACCCTAACCCTAACCCTAACCCTAACCCTAACCCTAACCCTAACCCTAACCCTAACCCTAACCCTAACCCTAACCCTAACCCTAACCCTAACCCTAACCCTAACCCTAACCCTAACCCTAACCCTAACCCTAACCCTAACCCTAACCCTAACCCTAACCCTAACCCTAACCCTAACCCTAACCCTAACCCTAACCCTAACCCTAACCCTAACCCTAACCCTAACCCTAACCCTAACCCTAACCCTAACCCTAACCCTAACCCTAACCCTAACCCTAACCCTAACCCTAACCCTAACCCTAACCCTAACCCTAACCCTAACCCTAACCCTAACCCTAACCCTAACCCTAACCCTAACCCTAACCCTAACCCTAACCCTAACCCTAACCCTAACCCTAACCCTAACCCTAACCCTAACCCTAACCCTAACCCTAACCCTAACCCTAACCCTAACCCTAACCCTAACCCTAACCCTAACCCTAACCCTAACCCTAACCCTAACCCTAACCCTAACCCTAACCCTAACCCTAACCCTAACCCTAACCCTAACCCTAACCCTAACCCTAACCCTAACCCTAACCCTAACCCTAACCCTAACCCTAACCCTAACCCTAACCCTAACCCTAACCCTAACCCTAACCCTAACCCTAACCCTAACCCTAACCCTAACCCTAACCCTAACCCTAACCCTAACCCTAACCCTAACCCTAACCCTAACCCTAACCCTAACCCTAACCCTAACCCTAACCCTAACCCTAACCCTAACCCTAACCCTAACCCTAACCCTAACCCTAACCCTAACCCTAACCCTAACCCTAACCCTAACCCTAACCCTAACCCTAACCCTAACCCTAACCCTAACCCTAACCCTAACCCTAACCCTAACCCTAACCCTAACCCTAACCCTAACCCTAACCCTAACCCTAACCCTAACCCTAACCCTAACCCTAACCCTAACCCTAACCCTAACCCTAACCCTAACCCTAACCCTAACCCTAACCCTAACCCTAACCCTAACCCTAACCCTAACCCTAACCCTAACCCTAACCCTAACCCTAACCCTAACCCTAACCCTAACCCTAACCCTAACCCTAACCCTAACCCTAACCCTAACCCTAACCCTAACCCTAACCCTAACCCTAACCCTAACCCTAACCCTAACCCTAACCCTAACCCTAACCCTAACCCTAACCCTAACCCTAACCCTAACCCTAACCCTAACCCTAACCCTAACCCTAACCCTAACCCTAACCCTAACCCTAACCCTAACCCTAACCCTAACCCTAACCCTAACCCTAACCCTAACCCTAACCCTAACCCTAACCCTAACCCTAACCCTAACCCTAACCCTAACCCTAACCCTAACCCTAACCCTAACCCTAACCCTAACCCTAACCCTAACCCTAACCCTAACCCTAACCCTAACCCTAACCCTAACCCTAACCCTAACCCTAACCCTAACCCTAACCCTAACCCTAACCCTAACCCTAACCCTAACCCTAACCCTAACCCTAACCCTAACCCTAACCCTAACCCTAACCCTAACCCTAACCCTAACCCTAACCCTAACCCTAACCCTAACCCTAACCCTAACCCTAACCCTAACCCTAACCCTAACCCTAACCCTAACCCTAACCCTAACCCTAACCCTAACCCTAACCCTAACCCTAACCCTAACCCTAACCCTAACCCTAACCCTAACCCTAACCCTAACCCTAACCCTAACCCTAACCCTAACCCTAACCCTAACCCTAACCCTAACCCTAACCCTAACCCTAACCCTAACCCTAACCCTAACCCTAACCCTAACCCTAACCCTAACCCTAACCCTAACCCTAACCCTAACCCTAACCCTAACCCTAACCCTAACCCTAACCCTAACCCTAACCCTAACCCTAACCCTAACCCTAACCCTAACCCTAACCCTAACCCTAACCCTAACCCTAACCCTAACCCTAACCCTAACCCTAACCCTAACCCTAACCCTAACCCTAACCCTAACCCTAACCCTAACCCTAACCCTAACCCTAACCCTAACCCTAACCCTAACCCTAACCCTAACCCTAACCCTAACCCTAACCCTAACCCTAACCCTAACCCTAACCCTAACCCTAACCCTAACCCTAACCCTAACCCTAACCCTAACCCTAACCCTAAC
>JAUMJM010000503.1:12500-31835 GCA_033558235.1 Neomorphus geoffroyi
TTCCCAAACGCATTCTAGCCCTATTCCCTCAACTTAGCTTTCAGAGAGCCAGAGGTCTGAAGCCATCCTTGACAGGAAAATCTGAACACGCATCAGCTGTCTGAGAGGATCCTGTCCTCACGGGAGACCTCTTCACCATCTGCAAGAAAAACCAGAAAGAACACAAACTCTGCCAGTCTGCATCGCGCTGTCCAAAGCCGGTGTCTCAGATGAGAACTTGCTCTGCACAACTGCCACAGCCTTCCGCCCACCTGCTCAGATACTGCAGCTGTCATTGCCCAACTCAGGGTGCCCGAGGGAAAAATAGACTTAAAATTTACCCTTGTGCACGTGGGAAATGAATCCCACGCTCCTTCGCTCTACTACCCAGCTCACCACAAACACTCTTCCCTTACAAAGGTGGCCAATATGGCACCTGCAAAACAAAGGCAAATGTTCAGCAAAGTTCCGGACAATGTTTCGCTCTTCAACACCAACCTACTCACCTTCTCAGAACTCTCATAATCACGAAGCTGCGCCCCTTGGAGCCGTGCACCACCTGCGATTAAAGCCACATACGAATGCTCAGGTAGCACCGAAAAGCACAGGCCACCCACAGTGATTCCCCAGCTCCTCCTCCCTTACCTTTTCATTCAGCCTCTCGGGCCTCCGTCATCTCACACTGCCGGGTAGAGGCTTCCGCATCACCTGTAATAAACGAGCAACAAGGGATCCTTGTAACTTCGTGGACGATAAGACTCCTAAACAATAACCGCTACTCCAGGTAACTCACCATCACTCTTCTGCCCGAGTCAGCTGCCATTTCCACATTCTGTTTTGCTCAGGGCTGTGCGGCCTTCACAGTTAAAAAAAAAACAAAACCAAAAAAAAAAACCACTTTAGCTTGTATATAAGTGCCAGTCACATATTCTTACCTGCACCGCAGGCAGCACACCTTGCTACGAACCTCTTCTCGCTTGTACTGTCATCAGCCTCTGGTGTGCAGCTCCTCCCTCTCGATCTGAAGAAACAACATCAGACAAGTCACCTCACGATGACGTGTGGTTTAACAATTCCAGCCATTTTCCTTCCATTTAGGAACATCACCTCTATTTCACACTACAGCCAGAGAGAAAGATAGGCAAACCCCACTGAAATCAAACACTAACACCCAAGCGCACCAGCTATAAGGCCCCAGTGATATAAACTGCTCTACTCTTGCTCTAATTGGCTTCTCCCAGGGAATTGTTGTCAACCCTTCAGCAGCTGCATAACCCCAAGGAAATGACTCTCTGCATCTGATACGTGTACAGCGTCTTGGTCTGTAACAGACCAAACAGCCCTTCAAACTCTAAGACTTTAGACATATAAAACCATAGGACAACACCATTATTCTTCCGCTGACTATTGTTTCTGTGCTACAGGCAGAGCAGCTCCATCCACCCAGACACACACAGACCGACACTGGGCACAAGACCTACGACAACAACCAGAGACAAAAGGAGCAATTCCTGCACGAGAGACGCCATCGGCCAACGAGATAGGAGGCCGCTAGGAAAAATTTACAGCAGCCCTGCGAAAGTGGAAGACCGTGGGCCGGTACAGACAGATGCAGTCGCAAATGGGATGATGCGTTTCTAAGAAGCCTTGCTTAAAGGCCTGAAGACAAAGATTCCCAGAGCGGGGATCAGAGGAAGCGGATGACTAGTCAGAGACGCTGAGACCTCTGCAAAGGCAGACTGAGCGGAATCTTCCAAGAGATGCGGCCCATCCACACTAAGATTGCTACGGAAGAAAAGCGGTATCCTATTGGCACCTTACTGATGGAGTACAGGCATTCAAGACCTACAAATGGTGCCCAAGTAACATCCTGCACGCCTTTTAAGCAAAGAGGAGATTGAGACCCGAGAAAGGTCCGAGGCTCAGCAGACAGACTACGTAAACCACACAATGACACAGACACAGGCTGGGACTGCCCTGCCTGACATGTGCTTTCATCAGGTTGAAAAGCAATCCGCTCTCTTTCTGCCCCAAAGGGTCCCTCCCTGAATAGCAGTCTCCACTATGGGCCTTTAAGACACCTCCCTTCTATTGTCAACCTTCTTCCTTCTTCCCATCCCCGTGCCAGCCCTGCTTCCTCAACGTAGCTTTCAGATAACCTGAGGTCTGAAGCCATCCCCGACAGAAAAAGCTCCACGCCGTCGGCTGGCTGGGAGGATCGTGCCCTCACCGGGGACTTCTTCACCATCTGCAAGAAAATCAGAGACAACGGAAACACCAGCGACCTTCTGCATCGCGCTGGCCAATGCCGATGCCTTGCGCAACACCTTGTTCTGCAAAACTGCCGTGGCATTGTGCTAACCTGCTCTCATGTTTGACACTGCATCCGTCATTACCGTCACTTTAAGTTGACAAGAGGAATTAAACTACTCTTGCACTTGTGAGAAGTCAATACCACGCTCCTCCTCCCTACTATTGGGTTCATCCCCAACACTCCTCCTGTTCAACAGGCAGCCCAAACAGCATCTGCAAAAACAAAGATAAATGCTCACCTGAGCTGTGAGATAAGACCTTGCTCTTAGATACCAATCTCGCTGACAACCTCCTCCCCATTTCATATCGCTTGGAGGCACGAAACTTCATGCCTCTGAGACTGCGTGCGGCAACTGCAATTAAAGGAAAAAAGGCACATGTTTAGACAGTATCCGAAAACCACCCGTTGCCCACGGGTATTCCGCAGCTCCTGCTCTTTTGCTTTGACCGCTCGTCTGCCGGGACTCTATCGCCTCGTTCTGCCATGGTGAGGTTTGCACGTCACCTGTAATACAGAAAAAGCATAAAACGCTTATAGCTTCACAGGCAACACAAATCCCGAGCAAACTGCTACTTCGGCCCACTCGCCGTCACTGTCCTTGCTTGAGTCGCCTCCGTTGCCAGTATTCTTCTTTGCACATTGCTTCGCTCCTTCAAAATACAAAACCTGAACCTACAAGCTCCCACGCGGCCACCGATCACATCTTCCCTCCGATACTGTGGGCCGAGTCACCTTCTTATTGTTGCGCTCCCTTCTGTCGCCCTTTGGTGCCCGGCTCATCTCCTGGCACCTGAAAACAAAACCAAATATATCGATCACATGCTGATCGATAACCGAACAATTCCTATGCTCTCGCTCCCATTTAGGAACTCTGTCTAGATTCCAACTACAGCCAGTCCTAGGAAAAAAACTTTAAAGCTTAGAACATTAAACAGCGCAGCTCAAATGATGAGAGAGGTCAGCGAGAGGAACGACTCCCAGACTGGAGGCACGGTCCGGCAAGAGGATCCACAGGTCCACGAGGGTAAGGCAAGCAGGCTGCGTAGCAAGGCAAAAGGTAAGCATCGTGGCTTGTAAACAAGAAATAGCCAAAACTGAGCTGAGGTACGCACAAGAAGCCCGTTTTCCAGATGTAAAACTGAGATAACACAGAGAAGACATGCACAAAGATGAATGAATGGAGAGCACGGGTGCTGGCACCGACAGCAATACTGCCTAAAGAGATGACCGTAAACTAAAAGTAAACTAAGACTAAACCATGCATTTCAGGAAAAAACAACTAGCACTGTGCCAATAACTACAAGCATCTGAGACCCTTGGGATGTTACCTGAGGAACACGTAGCATCCTTTGATCACAAAAACAATAAAGACCCAAAAGAGCTCTAAGACACAGCAGAAAAACAGCCAAACGACAGACACAGTTTCGAAATGCTCTGCCCCGCACCTGATTACATCGTGCTAAAGAGAACCCCGCTCCCTATACCAACCCACTGGGGACTTTTCCCTCAGCTACTTCTATAACTCCTCTCTGCCGTTCCCACTCTCCTCTATTTTGCCAAGCCACATCCCAGCCTCGTCCCTCGAGTCGGCTTTCAGAGGCCAAAGCCATCCTCAAGAAATTGATAACCCCCACTTCCTAAACTGCATCCTAGTCCCAGAGCGTTAGAAAATCCTTTTCTATTCAGGAGTTGTCAGTTAAAAATCCCTGCTCCTTACTAACAGTTCCTGTCCTGTACTTGTGCTTTCCAATGCTTCTGTGACCTTTCTCACGAGCCCTTCCGTGCATTTTTAACTGCACTTCTTACCTTCTGTCATCTTAAAGAATCCGGTGCCTGCTACAGTCTGACAGGGTAAGCTGACTTTCCATTCCTACAATCTGAAGGGTGCCTATTACAAAGCATAAAGCCTCTATGAAAAACACATTGTTCCACAGATATTGAGTAACAGCAGCAGGTTGCCCCATAGCCAATAAAAATCCAAGCAAACAGAAAGGACCTAATATAATACCTAAAAAAGTATGAACTATTAACATATCTTACCGTGGCTGGATATCTAGTTTAAAAATTACTGACCTAAAAAAACCCATAAACCTCCTACATAAAATAATTGTATTTTTAATACATGTGCTGCTTAGCCTTGACTCAGCACAAAACTCTTGCACCTAACAGACTCCTCTACTTTTGTAAACTAAAAAAAAACCAAAAAGCCAAAAAAAAACCTAAAACAACTTAGCCTATTCAAAAGGCTACAATGAACTGAAAGAAAAGGAGAACACTGACCTCGAGAGAGACCAGAAACTCAATGAACTCCGGATGAAAGGCCTGAGGCTTTTAAACCCCTGGGCCTCCCCGCCCACGACCTGGGAGTGGGGCGTGGAAAACCCCACAAAGGGATAAATAGGACCAGCTGCGGAGTTCTCATTTGCCTTGCATTTACAAGGACAACATCGAGTGGAGAGGCGGACTCTTACCAGAAACACGGGTATTTGCTCATTTATTACAGCTATGTCTGTCATCAAAGTTTATCTCTGACCACTAATTTTGGCAACTAAAGCTACACAGCTAGGTTCCCAAAATTCACCGTGCCCCACCCTCAGGTGAAGGGGAAATGAAAACAAGAATAGAAAGGCTTGCAAAATGGAAACTAAAGCTGCAACTTTAATGAAATTATGGTACTATAATACTAATTATTAAAATAATTCCATGGGCATAGAAGACATACAAATATCTAACATTACACTCTCCCCCTGCCCTCGATGACCATAAGTCACCACAAATGCTGCAGAACTGACGTGGGGTAACAGGTCCGTGATAACCAGAGGAGGTGAAACAAGAGACAGAGGAGTACAAATTGAGGTTAATGGACACTAAGTATTAAGAGACACGATGCCAGGAAAAACTAGGTTTGCTGTAAACCTAAATACCTCTCACAAAAAATAATATGATGATTCAGAAGTAAATATGGTGTTCCGATCCGAAGACATAGGAGGACAATTATTTGGGACTCCAAAGGGAACAGAGGAACTTTAGTCCCAAACCGCCTACTTGAGAATCGGGGAAAAGCTCAACGGCTGAGCTCCAATTAAAATGGAAGAAACAATAAGGCCCTGAAATACCCATTCTGTAACCACCTGCAGGCTACTTTGCTATGCAACGAACCAAGATCCGAGAGAAATATCCTTGGCAGCCCTCAGCATTGCAAGCAGAATACTTAAGGTGAGAGGAGCCTGAGTTCTGCTAAATTCATCTGAGGCAGAGGGGTACTATGGCCTGGGAGTCCTTTCAGCCCTAGTGCCAGATGACTGGAATTGCTCTATAACTGCAGAAGTAACACGTTGGCCTTCAGGATTAAACCCATAAGGGGAATCTTTGGCAATTATAACTGCCGGGCTTTCAGATTTAACAGCCTCTGTACAAAAGGCTGCGTGTACACAGCCCATAGAGAATGCAGGGAGAGTAGCTGCATTCCTGCTACGGCTCCTCTCCTCTTTGACCGATTCGCCTCACTTACTTGAGGACTACAAGACAGCCTAAATGGGTTTTTAGCCTCCGTTCAGGACAAGTTAAGTACCCGGCGAGCCCAGATGGGTGAACCCTATACCTGGACACAGTCTGAGATAGAATCGGTTAAGGAAGACTGGTGGGGTGGACCTTACAAAACCGAAACCCTAGAGAATCCTTTAATCCTAAAGCAGTGAATGGACAAAAAAGGATTAGAGCAGAGGAAGGAGAATCCCAGATAGACCCACCTTTGATTCCAAAGGAAATGAGTTGTGAAAAAGGGCGCTAGAGTTAGGAATCCCCCAAAAAGCTTGTTATATGAGGTATCGACAAGAAATTTGCAAGATGTAAAAATACATTTATTTTTTTGTTTGTTTTCACGGTTCCTCTCCAGGTCAAGGGGAAAAGCGGTTATCATTTACATTTAAGGGCATCCCATATACCTGTAACTGACGACCACGAGGCTATCTACATTCACCTATGATAGCTCATAATGCCCTTACAAAAACATTAGCCCAATCAGGGGTAAATCTGGGAATAACAATTTACGATATATCAATGACATATTGGTAGTGGGAAACGTGCAAGAATGTGTTCGAGAGCACATGAGAAGGCTAATAGATGAATTACAAAACCTAGGACAGGAAATTCCTTCCTCAAAGATAAAAGGGCAGGCACAAGAAGTGACATTTGTAGGAATAGGGCAAATCCAGGGCACTAGATCTCTCCCACCGGATTCATGAAAAGAAATAAAGGATAAACAAGGCCCTGGCTCTCTAACGGAATTAAGGGAAGTGTTGAAAACCCTCGGGTACCGGAGGAAACACATTCCAGGTTTTTCCACTGTTACCTGACCACTGTAGAGCCTGCTACAAACCAGAGAGGAACGGGAGTGGGAGAAATTGCCTGACCGAGCTTGGCGATTTTGATTTGCATTGGCCTGCATCGGCAATAGTTTGGCCAGTACATCTAGAAAATTATCATTCCCCTTATACTCAGCACAGGTCAGGCTGCACCTTAAGTATCTGGTTCTGGAACCCTCGGTTTTAGAAATATTTCGAGATGCTGCAGTATATCCAGAGGAGAGTGACTAGGGCTCTGAAGGGGCTGGAGCACGAGGCCTGGAAGAGCGACTAAGGGAGCTGGGGTTGTTTATGCTGGAGAAGAGGAGGCTCGGGGGAGACCTTATTGCTCTCTACAACTGCCTAAAGGGAGGCTGTATTCAGGTAGGGGTTGGTCTCTTCTCTCAGATGTCAGAACGAGAGGACACGGTCTCTAGCTTTGCCAGGGGAGGTTTAGCCTTGATATTAGGAAAGAATTCTTGACTGAAAGGGCGATTGGCCACTGGAATGCTCTACCTGTGGAGGTGGTGGAGTCACTGTCCCAGGAGGTGTTTAAGGAACGATTGGAGGAGGCACTTAGTGCCATGGTGTAGTTGACAATTAGGATTAGGTGTGGGTTGGGTCACCGGTTGGACTCGATCTCAGAGGTCTCTTCCGACCTTATGGTACTGTGATATTCGCAAGGGATAAAAATATCATTACTTGAAAAGCACGCTGAAGTTAGACTATGCCAAAATTGTTGCACTAATGCTTTGTACAAATAGTTGACCTGTCAAAAGCTTGTGCTTCCTACACGTATTGAGGGCACATAGAAGTTATCTTTCTTGAGGTACAAAAGACATTGAATTCTTCTTTAAGTTTTCAGAATGAAGAATAAGAGATTTTTTTTGTACTCCATGGAAAACTGAATTTAAAGGTAATAAAATAAATAGCTATACTTCTTGAACTGACCAGGTAGGAAGTAAAGGTACAGGTGGATTGAGGAAATATGAATGAACAGTTTTGAAAACACATCCACGCGTGTGAATAAGTTTTTGTAGCTAACGCAGGAAGATGGAGAGCACAAGTATAAAGAAAAGCTACCTGTGTTCTCTTAAATATGTCAATATCTTTACCCTGAGTTAATCGATTCCTTAAGCTTTGGCACTTGAGTTCATTTAACTCAAGATAGATGAATTCATCCGCATTGCAACTTACAATTCGTAAACTCCAGACACTCCTATAAAACACAGTCCTAACCTCACAAACAGGGAACTTAAGCCGCTATTGGAGTGAACAGCGTTTCCAGCTCAGGCACGCACACGCATTGAGATCCCACGAATCACAGGAAAGTCTCATTAACTTCAGTGGAGCTACACAGATGTCTACGGGTGTGGGTCTGGCCCAGCGTCTTAAATACGTGACAATTAAAAAGGACAATGTTAAAGTAAAATTCTGTTATTAGGGGGTTTACGTGCTGCTACACTTGCACTTCTGAGCGTAATATTGTAGTTTTATTCTCCTTTATGACAGGGACCAGAGCACTCGGTTTGCATAGACATCCCCAAACGAACTCATCGGCGATTGGTTAATCCAAGAAATTAAAATGTTGCCGAGAAGTAAATCTGACCCAAATATAATCTCTCGTACATCTTATTACACACATAGTTCTGAATTGCTAAATAGTAGTGAGAAGTGCTATGGAATTTATAAGACCTGCAGCAGTTTTAAAAAGAAAAAAACCCCTATAATTTAAGTTTTTGTAGTACTTGGTTCCTGTTTACAATACTTCAGCCTTCCTGGACCCATTTATAAAAATCATATCGAGATTAAAATATTTAACCAGAAAACAAACAAGTAGGCATTGCCCAGACAGGCACTGGTTTTCTCATTTTTATTCCTAGGTTACTTCTTCTTTCAGAACTGAACCAGATATTGGGAATTGCACAGTTTTATTTTGAAATGTGAGAAATCCACGCACTGGGAGCTATACGAAACCAAACATAGCCATTGCCTATTTGCTCATCTAATTTCTGTGAGCTTCTCAAAGGACTGGCTGAAAAGGAAAGATTGATTTCAGCTGTCACAGAACTAAAGGAGGAACAGAGGGGAGAGTTATACTTCTACAGCCTTGTCGACTGTTGCAAAGCACAAAGGAAGTTTTCCTGGCACGGTGTAACTACTGCTTTGGTGCACTCACTCGCGGGAGCTCAGCGCACATGTTATACACCAACACCTCCCAGGGACAATGCAGAGATTTTTAAAGCGAGTTTCAACTGCATTTGAAAGCCCCCAAAACATTAACTGGGAGTAAGATGTGGGGTAAGGAACTACAGCTTTACCTACGCCTGCAAGACGACAGGTTGAAGGACTGCTCTGTGGCTTCCCACGTTTGTGTTTTTGGGCCAGCTAAGAAATCACCTTTTTGTGCCGCCTCCCTCTACCTAGCACTGTACACCTGCTTACGGATCTGTGCGTTCCAACCTGACATTCATGAATAATTCATTCCTTATAGAAGTACTGTCACAGATATTTATTTCCACAAATCAAACTCGGAGCGCTCTAAACATTTGGAAGGAAATTAAAAAACTAATTTCCTAGTTTTAGCTCGTATTACTCCCAGCAAGAAAAGGATCGCAGGAGGCAGAGACAAACGGAGGCTGTTTTCAACCTGATTTACGATACGCAGCAACTCGAGCAGAGAGATGTAAAGTGAAAAAGGCCCAGCAATGGCTTCTGTGTTACCTTGCAAAAAAACTCATTGCAACACAAGCTGAAAAATACTTCATCCTGCTCCATTAAATGCCTTTAGACGGCCAATAGACGGCCAATTTTATTACTCTGCCAAATCACACATGACGATTTTTGGAGAACTTCTAGGGTTGGTAAAGACCAAATTACGACTGAATGGTACTTACTGCAAAATTGCAACAATTCTGTTCTGCGTCACACTCTGAAATTTCATGTAATGAGATATATAATATGGAAATGCTGAAAAGTATAAAGGAACTACTCAGATTTTTATCCCGAGAGTACTATCAGAAAACAAGAAACTATTTGGATAGACGTGCATATTAAATCATCTGTGGTCCTAAAGTGAAAACACACCATTGGAAATACCATAATGGAAGTTATGGAACACTTAACAGCACACAACTTAGAGAGGAAGAGCATTATTCAGCTTTTATTTTGCTTACTTGAACAAAAAGCAGCGTCTCTGGACGAGATTAATTCACCCCATCTGAACAACCTAAATTCCTCTGCAAGGGCTCACTGTTCACTGGTTTTTAGACAATATTTTCTAGATAAATCTTTTTGGAATGGTAACACACAAATTAAAACTTTCTCTAAAAAATAATATTAAAATGTAGTTTCACATAAATACGCACTAGATTTTACAACCTCTTACATTTTTGGTACTGAAAACAATTTCTAACTCTAAGCGGGAGTTAAAAAAAGCCAACAGAAAAGGACAAACCAGGGCAGAAATCCTCCTCTCCTCCCCCAGCATCCTTCTGGGACGATAAAATGTTTAACTGCCTCTCAAACAAACCAGGTTAAGGCTCCGGCTGCACAGGGGACCGGAAGGTGTCATCCGGAAAAGGTGACGCTGCGGGAAGCCGAGGTATTCCTGAATCTGAAAAAGAGAAAGGAAAGGGAAAAAGAAGAAAAAAAAAAAAAAAAAACCACATTAGCAACGTTTTCTCCCCAGGCCGCATCCCAACAGTCCCTTCCAGCGAGTCACCAGCTGAACGACTGTACTTAGTTCTGCTGCCCGCTGCAGCTTTTGTCCTCCAGCCCGGCAGAGCCCTCGGTCCACACCGAGTTGCGCGGGCCACGCTGGACGGGCTCGCAGATTATGCGATCCCAGCCAAGAGAACAAGGCCGAGGAAACCGGCTTGCACCAAGCCATTGGCCAGGGAAGCACCTCCCAATCGAAACGGCCCCAGCTATAAACCAGCAGGTTTCACGCTCTAACACGCCCACGCCAGGCAACTCGGCTTCGCCAGCTCGTGTGCCATCTCTCTCATCGCCCTAGGATGGATTCCACCCGGCCCCACAGATCTATGAGGACGCAAGTGACTCAGCGGGCCTCTGACTTCTTCCTCCTGGACTGCGGGGGGGGGGGGGGCTCTATATCGCCCTGACCCCATCCACCCCTTCACGAGACCAGCAGTCCAGCGAACAATCTGCCTTACTGTTGAAAATGGAGGGCGTTAACTGCCTCAGCCTTTTCCTCACCTTCAGCTACTCTGCTTCCCTCCACGGCCAATAAGGAGCGGAGGTCGTCGCTGCCCTTCCTTCTGCCATCAACGTATTTGTGAAAACACTATTATCTTTCACAGAAGTGGCCAATTTGAGCTCCACCTGGTCTTGCGCCTCCCTCATTTTCTTCCTGCACGACTTAACGACATCTTGAAACTTAACCTGATTTACCGGACGGGTCCCACGTTACAGACCGAGATACGCTTCCCTGCTTACAAACACAACATTAGTCACGTATTGCTCAGGAAACCTGGCAGGTCACTGCTGGCCTGCACGCACGGTTGCTGTACTGAGGCTTCATTCCCAAAGGAAGACCAACTTTGCTTCTCACATTAAAAGCAACGCTTCCCTAGGCAAGGGTGCGGCCCACGAAGTACATTTCAGCCCAACGCCGTTCTCTAGATCCACCATTCACTAAACACAATCCCATCGTGTGCTACGTTGAAACAGAAAACACTCCAGTCAGAGCCGCCAGCAACATCAACTGTCATAAGCAGCGACAATCCTCGAGAAAGCCACGTACCCGAACGACGTGAGGGAGGACTGGGGAGCGGAATTGGCAGGGGGAGAGACTAGGAAGGGGACAGGTGAGTTAGGAGGATCAGGAACTTGGGAGAGACTGGGGAATGGGGAGGGGCAGGCAGTTGGGAGGGCACTAGGGACATGGGAGGGGCAGGGACTGGGGACATGGGAGAGGCAGGGAGTTGGGAGGGGACTGGGGACATGGGAGGGGCTGGGACGTGTGAAGGGAATGGGAACATGGGAGGGGACTGAGTACATGGGAGGGGACATGGGACGGGACTAGGGACTTGGGAGGGGACTGGGGACATGGGAGGGGACTAGTGACTTGGGAGGGGAAGGGACTGGGAGGGGAATGGGGACACGGGAGGGGCAGGGACTTGGGAGGGGAGGGGACTGGGGACACGGGAGGGGCAGGGACTGGGGAGGGGACAGGGAACATGGGAGGGGCAGGGACCTGGGAGGGGAGTGGGGACATGGGAGGGGACTGCTGGCATGGGAGGGGCAGGGATTTGGGAGGGGCAGGGACTGGGGACATGGGAGGGGCATGGACTTGGGAGGGGACTGGGGACATGGGAGGGGCAGGGACCTGGGAGGGGAGTGGGGACATGGGAGGGGACTGCTGGCATGGGAGGGGCAGGGATTTGGGAGGGGCAGGGACTGCGGAGGGGACTGGGGACATGGGAGGGGCAGGGACTGGGGAAGGGGCAGGCAGTTGACATGGGAGGGGCAGGGACTGGGGAGGGGACTGGGGACATGGGAGGGGACTAGGGACTTGGGAGGTGAAGGGACTGGGAGGGGACTGGGGATACGGGAGGGGCAGGGACTTGGGAGGGGCAGGGACTGGAGAGGGGACTGGGGACATGGGAGGCGCAGGGACTTGGGAGGGGACTTGGGACCTGGGAGGGGCAGGGACTTGGGATGGGAAGGGACTGGGAACATGGGAGGGGCAGGGACCTGGGAGGGGAGTGGGGACATGGGAGGGGACTGCTGGCATGGGAGGGGCAGGGATTTGGGAGGGGCAGGGAACGGGGAGGGGACTGGGGACATGGGAGGGGCAGGCAGTTGGGAGGGGACTGGGGACATGGGATGGGCAGGGACTGGGGAGGGGACAGGGAACATGGGAAGGGCAGGGACCTGGGAGGGGACTGGGGACATAGGAGGGGACTGCTGGCATGGGAGGGGCAGGGACTGGGGAGGGGACTGGGGACATGGGAGGGGCAGGGACTTGGGAGGGGATAGGGGACATGGGAAGGGACTACGGACTTCGGAGGGCCAGGGACTTGGGAGGGGCAGGCAGTTGGGAGGGGACTGGGTACTTGGGAGGGGACTGGGGACATGGGAGGGGCAGGGACTTGGGAGGGGACTGGGTACTTGGGAGGGGACTAGGGACTTGGGAGGTGAAGGGACTGGGAGGGGACTGGGGACATGGGAGGGGCAGGGACTTGGGAGGGGCAGGGACTGGAGAGGGGACTGGAGACATAGGAGGGGACTAGGGACTTGGGAGGTGAAGGGACTGGGAGGGGACTGGGGATACGGGAGGGGCAGGGACTTGGGAGGGGCAGGGACTGGAGAGGGGACTGGAGACATGGGAGGGGACTAGGGACTTGGGAGGTGAAGGGACTGGGAGGGGACTGGGGATACGGGAGGGGCAGGGACTGGAGAGGGGACTGGGGAAATGGGAGGGGACAAGGAACGTGGGAGGGCCAGGGGCTTGGGAGGGGCAGGCAGTTGGGAGGGGATAGGGACATGCGAGGGGCAGAGACTTGGGAGGGGACTGGGGACATAGGAGGGGACTGCTAGCATGGGAGGGGCAGGGATTTGGGAGGGGCAGGGACTTGGGAGGGGACTTGGAACCTGGGAGGGGCAGGGACTTGGGAAGGGACGGGGGACATGGGAGGGGACTAGGGACTTGGGAGCGGCAGGGACTTGGGAGGGGCAGGCAGTTGGGAGGGGACTGGGGACATGGGAGAGAACTTTGGAGGGGCAGGTACTTGGGAGGGGTAGGCAGTTGGGAGGGGACTGGGGACATGGGAGGGACAGTGACTTGGGAGGGGACTGTGGACATGGGAGGGGCAGGGACTTGGGAGGAGACTGGGTACTTGGGAGGGGACTTTGGACATGGGAGGGGCAGGGACTAGGGAGGGGACTGGGCAAATGGGAGGGGCAGGGCCTTGGGAGGGGCAGGCAGTTGGGAGGCGAATGGGGACATGGGAGGGGACAGGGAACATGGGAGGGGCAGGGACCTGGGAGGGGACTGGGGACATGCGAGGGGACTGCTGGCATGGGAGGGGCAGGGATTTGGGAGGGGCAGGGACTGGGGAGGGGACTGGGGACATGGGAGAGGACTAGGGACCTGGGAGGGCCAGGGAATTGGGAGGGGCAGGCAGTTGGGAGGGGACTGGGGACATGGGAGGGGCAGGTACTTGGGAGGGGACTGGGGACTTGGGAGAGGACTTGGGACCTGGGAGGGGCAGGGACTTGGGAGGGGCAGGGACTTGGGAGGGGACTGTGGACATGGCAGGGGCAGGGACTGGGGAGGGGACTGGGCAAATGGGAGGGGCAGGGACTTGGGAGGAGACTGGGTACTTGGGAGGGGACTGGGGACATGGGAGGGGCAGGGACTGGGGAGGGGACTGGGAACATGGGAGGGGCAGGGACTCTGGAGGGGCAGGCAGTTGGGAGGCGAATGGGGATATGGGAGGGGCAGGGACTGGGTTGGGGACAGGGAACATGGGAGGGGCAGGGAACAGGGAGGGGAGTGGGGACATGGGAGGGGACTGCTGGCATGGGAGTGCAGGGATTTGGGAGGGGCAGGGACTGGGGAGGGGCAGGCAGTTGACATGGGAGGGGCAGGGACTTGGGAGGGGACTGGGGACTTGGGAAGGGACTAGGGACTTGGGAGGGCCAGGGAATTGGGAGGGGCAGGCAGTTGGGAGGGGACTGGGGACATGGGAGGGGCAGGGACTTGGGAGGGGACTGTGGACATGGGAGGGGCAGGGACTTGGGAGGGGACTAGGGACCTGGGAGGGGCAGGGACTTGGCAGGGGACTGGGGACATGGGAGGTGCAGGGACTTGGGAGGGGCAGGCAGTTGGGAGGGGACTGGGGACATGGGAGGGGCAGGGAGTGGGGAGAAGACAGGGAACATGGGAGGGGCAGGGACCTGGGAGGGGACTGGGGACATAGGAGGGGACTAGGGACTTGGGAGGGCCAGGGACTTGGGAGGGGACTGTGGACATGGGAGGGGCAGGGACTGGGGTGGGGAATGGGAACATGAGAGGGGCAGGGACTTGGGAGAAGACTTGGGACCTGGGAGGGGCAGGGACTTGGGAGGGGCAGGGACTTGGGGGGGGACTTGGAACCTGGGAGGGGCAGGGACTTGGGAGGGGCAGGGACTTGGGAAGGGACGGGGGACATGGGAGGGGACTAGGGACTTGGGAGCGGCAGGGACTTGGGAGGGGCAGGCAGTTGGGAGGGGACTGGGGACATGGGAGAGGACTTGGGAGGGGCAGGTACTTGGGAGGGGTAGGCAGTTGGGAGGGGACTGGGGACATGGGAGGGGCAGTGACTTGGGAGGAGACTGGGTACTTGGGAGGGGACTTTGGACATGGGAGGGGCAGGGACTGTGGAGGGGACTGGGAACATGGGAGGGGCAGGGACTGGGGAGGGGACTGGGCAAATGGGAGGGGCAGGCAGTTGGGAGGCGAATGGGGACATGGGAGGGGCAGGGACTGGGGAGGGGACAGGGAACATGGGAGGGGCAGGGACCTGGGAGGGGACTGGGGACATGGGAGGGGACTGCTGGCATGGGAGGGGCAGGGATTTGGGAGGGGCAGGGACTGGGGAGGGGACTGGGGACATGGGAGAGGACTAGGGACTTGGGAGGGCCAGGGAATTGGGAGGGGCAGGCAGTTGGGAGGGGACTGGGGACATGGGAGGGGCAGGTACTTGGGAGGGGACTGGGGACTTGGGAGGGGACTGGGGACATGGGAGGGGCAGGGGCTGGAGAGGGAACTGGGAACATGGGAGGGTCAGGGACTTGGGAGGGGCCTGGGGACTTGGGAAGGGAGTGGGGACTTGGGAGGGGCAGGGACTGGGGAGGGGACTGGGGAAATGGGAGGGGAGGCAGTTGGGAGGGGACTGGGGACATGGGAGGGGCAGGGAGTGGGGAGGGGACAGGGAACATGGGAGGGGCATGGACCTTGGAGGGGACTGGGGACATGGGAGAGAACTTGGGAGGGGCAGGTACTTGGGAGGGGTAGGCAGTTGGGAGGGGACTGGGGACATGGGAGGGGCAGTGACTTGGGAGGGGACTGTGGACATGGGAGGGGCAGGGACTTGGGAGGAGACTGGGTACTTGGGAGGGGACTTTGGACATGGGAGGGGCAGGGACTGGGGAGGGGACTGGGAACATGGGAGGGGCAGGGCCTTGGGAGGGGCAGGCAGTTGGGAGGCGAATGGGGACATGGGAGGGGACAGGGAACATGGGAGGGGCAGGGACCTGGGAGAGGACTGGGGACATGCGAGGGGACTGCTGGCATGGGAGGGGCAGGGATTTGGGAGGGGCAGGGACTGGGGAGGGGACTGGGGACATGGGAGAGGACTAAGGACTTGGGAGGGCCAGGGAATTGGAGGGGCAGGCAGTTGGGAGGGGACTGGGGACATGGGAGGGGCAGGGACTTGGGAGAGGACTTGGGACCTGGGAGGGGCAGGGACTTGGGAGGGGCAGGGACTTGGGAGGGGACTGTGGACATGGCAGGGGCAGGGACTGGGGAGGGGACTGGGCAAATGGGAGGGGCAGGGACTTGGGAGGAGACTGGGTACTTGGGAGGGGACTGGGGACATCGGAGGGGCAGGGACTGGGGAGGGGACTGGGAACATGGGAGGGGCAGGGACTCTGGAGGGGCAGGCAGTTGGGAGGCGAATGGGGATATGGGAGGGGCAGGGACTTGGGAGGGGACAGGGAACATGGGAGGGGCAGGGAACTGGGAGGGGAGTGGTGACATGGGAGAGGACTGCTGGCATGGGAGTGCAGGGATTTGGGAGGGGCAGGGACTGCGGAGGGGACTGGGGACATGGGAGGGGCAGGGACTGGGGAGGGGCAGGCAGTTGACAT
Source organism: Neomorphus geoffroyi (assembly GCA_033558235.1). Taxonomy (NCBI): domain Eukaryota; kingdom Metazoa; phylum Chordata; class Aves; order Cuculiformes; family Neomorphidae; genus Neomorphus; species Neomorphus geoffroyi. The sequence continues at coordinate 29,019 of JAUMJM010000503.1, forward strand.
GGGAGGGGCAGGGACTTGGGAGGGGACTGGGGACTTGGGAAGGGACTAGGGACTTGGGAGGGCCAGGGAATTGGGAGGGGCAGGCAGTTGGGAGGGGACTGGGGACATGGAGGGGCAGGGACTTGGGAGGGGACTGTGGACATGGGAGGGGCAGGGACTTGGGAGGGGACTAGGGACCTGGGAGGGGCAGGGACTTGGCAGGGGACTGGGGACTTGGGAGGTGCAGGGACTTGGGAGGGGCAGGCAGTTGGGAGGGGACTGGGGACATGGGAGGGGCAGGGAGTGGGGAGAAGACAGGGAACATGGGAGGGGCAGGGACCTGGGAGGGGACTGGGGACATAGGAGGGGACTAGGGACTTGGGAGGGCCAGGGACTTGGGAGGGGGACTGTGGACATGGGAGGGGGCAGGGACTGGGGTGGGGACTGGGAACATGAGAGGGGCAGGGACTTGGGAGAAGACTTGGGACCTGGGAGGGGCAGGGACTTGGGAGGGGCAGGGACTTGGGGGGGGACTTGGAACCTGGGAGGGGCAGGGACTTGCGGAGGGGCAGGACTTGGGAAGGGACGGGGGACATGGGAGGGGACTAGGGACTTGGGAGCGGCAGGGACTTGGGAGGGGCAGGCAGTTGGGAGGGGACTGGGGACATGGGAGAGGACTTGGGAGGGGCAGGTACTTGGGAGGGGTAGGCAGTTGGAGGGGACCTGGGGACATGGGAGGGGCAGTGACTTGGGAGGGGACTGTGGACATGGGAGGGGCAGGGACTTGGGAGGAGACTGGGTACTTGGGAGGGGACTTTGGACATGGGAGGGGCAGGGACTGTGGAGGGGACTGGGAACATGGGAGGGGACTGCTGGCATGGGAGGGGCAGGGATTTGAGAGGGGCAGGGACTGGGGAGGGGACTGGGGACATGGAGAGGACTAGGGACTTGGGAGGGCCAGGGAATTGGGAGGGGGCAGGCAGTTGGGAGGGGACTGGGGACATGGGAGGGGCAGGGACTTGGGAGAGGACTTGGGACCTGGGAGGGGCAGGGACTTGGGAGGGGCAGGGACTTGGGAAGGGACTGGGGACATGGGAGAGGACTAGGGACCTGGGAGGGCCAGGGACTTGGGAGGGGCAGGCAGTTGGGAGGGGACTGGGGACATGGGAGTGGACTTGGGAGGGGCAGGTACTTGGGAGGGGTAGGCAGTTGGGAGGGGACTGGGAACATGGGAGGGGCAGGGACTTGGGAGGGGGACTGGGGACTTGGGAGGGGACTGGGGACATGGGAGGGGCAGGGACTGGAGAGGGAACTGGGAACATGGGAGGGTCAGGGACTTGGGAGGGGCCTGGGGACTTGGGAAGGGAGTGGGGACTTGGGAGGGCAGGGACTGGGGAGGGGACTGGGGAAATGGAGGGGAGGCAGTTGGGAGGGGACTGGGGACATGGGAGGGGCAGGGAGTGGGGAGGGGACAGGGAACATGGGAGGGGCAGGGACCTGGGAGGGGACTGGGGACATGGGAGTGGACTGCTGTCATTGGAGGGGTAGGGATTTGGGAGGGGCAGGGACTGGGGAGGGGACTGGGGACATGGGAGGGGCATGGACTTGGGAGGGGACTGGGACATGGGAAGGGACTAGGAACGTGGGAGGGCCAGGGGCTTGGGAGGGGCAGGCAGTTGGGAGGGGACTGGGGACACGGGAGGGGCAGTGACTTGGGAGGGGACTGTGGACATGGGAGGGGCAGGGACTGGGGAGGGGAGTGGGAACATGGGAGGGTCAGGGACTTGGGAGGTGACTGGGTACTTGGGAGGGGACTGTGGACATGGGAGGGGCAGGGACTGGGGAGGGGACTGGGAACATGGGAGGGGCAGGGACTGAGGAGGGGACTGGGCAAATGGGAGGGGTAGGGACTTGGGAGAGGCAGGCAGTTGGCAGGCGAATGGGGGACATGGGAGGGGCAGGGACTGGGGAGGGGACAGGGAACATGGGAGGGGCAGGGACTGGGGAGGGGACTGGGGACATGGGAGGGGCAGGGACTTGGGAGGGGACTCGGGACATGGGAAGGGACTAGGGACTTGGGAGGGCCAGGGACTTGGGAGGGGCAGGCAGTTGGGAGGGGACTGGGGACATGGGAGGGGACTAGGGACTTGGGAGGGGAAGGGACTGGGAGAGGGGACTGGGGACATGGGAGGCGCAGGGACTTGGGAGGGGACTTGGGACCTGGGAGGGGCAGGGACTTGGGATGGGCAGGGACTTGGGACGGGACTGGGGACATGGGAGAGGACTAGGGACTTGGGAGGGGCAGGGACGTTGGAGGGGCAGGCAGTTGGGAGGGGACTGGGGACATGGGAGGGGCAGTGACTTCGGAGGGGGACTATGGACATGGTAGGGGCAGGGACTGGGGAGGGGGACTGGGAACATGGGAGGGTCAGGGACTTGGGAGGGGCCTGGGGAATTGGGAAGGGACTGGGGACTTGGGAGGGGCAGGGACTGGGGAGGGACTGGGAGCATGGGAGGGTCAGGGACTTGGGAGGGGCCTGGGGAATTGGGAAGGGACTGGGGACTTGGGAGGGGCAGGGACTGGGGAGGGGACTGGGCAAATGGGAGGGGCAGGGAGATGGGAGGGGACTGGGGACATGGGAGGGCAGGGAGTGGGTAGGGGACAGGGAACATGGGAGGGGCAGGGACCTGGGAGGGACTGGGGACATGGGAGGGGACTGCTGGCATGGGAGGGGCAGGGATTTGGGAGGGGCAGGGACTGGGGAGGGGACTGGGGACATGGGAGGGGCATGGACTTGGGAGGGGACTGGGGACATGGGAAGGGACTAGGAACGTGGG
>JAUMJM010000504.1:0-41829 GCA_033558235.1 Neomorphus geoffroyi
GACATGGGAGGGGCAAGGACTGGGGAGGGGACTGGGGACTTGGGCGGGCAGGGACTTGGCAGGGGCAGGGACTGGGTGGGGAGTGGGGAAATGGGTGGGGCAGGGACTGGGAGGGGCAGGGACTGGGGAGGGAACTGGGGACATGGGAGGGGCAGGGAATTGGTAGTGGCTGGGACTGGGGAGGGGACTGGGACAAGGGAGGGTCAGAGACTTGGGAGGGGACTGGGGACTTGGGAGGGGCAGGGACTTGGGTGGGGACTGGGGACATGGGAGGGTCAGGGACTGGGGAGGGGACTGGGGACTTGGGAGGGGACTGGGGACATGGGAGGGGCAAGGATTGGGAAGTGGGGACTGGGACATGAGAGGGGCAGGGACTTGGGAGTGGCAGGGACTGGGGAGGGGACTGGGGACATGGGAGGGCAGGGACTTGGTAGGGGATTGGGGAAATGGGAGGGGCAGGGAGTTGGGAGTGGTAGGGACTGGGGAGGGGACGGGGACATGGGAGGGGCAGGGACTGGGGAAGGGGACTGTGGACAAGGGAGGGTCAGGGACATGGGAGGGGCAGGGACTGGGGAGGGGACTGGGGACATGGGAGGTTCAGGGACTTGGGAGGGGGACTGGGGACTTGGGAGGGGCAGGGACTTGGGTGGGGAGTCGGGACATGGGAGGGGCAGGGACTGGGGAGGGGACTGGGGACTTGGGAGGGGCAGGGACTTGGGAGGGGACTGGAGAAATGGGAGGGGCAGGGACTTGGGAGGGGACTCTGGAAATGGGAGGGGCAGGGACTAGGGAGGGGATTGGGGACATGTGAGGGGCAGGGACTTAGGAGTGGCAGGGACTGGGGAGGGGGACTGGGGACATTGGAGGGGCAGGGACTTGGAGGGGCAGGGACTTGGGAGGGGACTGCGGACATGGGAGGGGCACGGACTTTGGAGGTGACTGGGGACATGGGAGGGGCAGGGAGTTGGAGGGGCAGGGACTGGGGAGAGTGACTGGGGGACTGGATGGGAGGGGCAGGGACTGGGGAGGGGACTTGGGACTTGGGAGGGGCAGGGACTTTGGCGGGGAATGGGGAAATGGAGGAGCAGGGACTTGGTAGGGGATTGGGGAAATGGGAGGGGCAGGGAATTGGGAAGGGGACGGGAGACATGGGAGGGGCAGGGACTTGGGAGTGGTAGGGACTGGGGAGGGGTCTGGGGACATGGGAGGGGCAGGGACTTGGGAGGAGCAGGGACTTGGGAGGGGACTGGAGATTTGGGAGGGGCAGGGAGTTGGGAGTGGTAGGGACTGGGAGGGGACTGGGGACATGGGAGGGGCAGGGACTTGGGAGGGGCAGGGACTTAGGAGGGGACTGGGGACATGGGAGGGGCAGGGACTGGGGAGGGGACTGGGGACTTAGGAGAGGCAGGGACTGGGGAGGGGACTGGGGACTTGGGAGGGGCAGGGACTTGGGTGGGGACTGGGGACATGGGAGCGGCAAGGACTGGGGAGGGGACTGGGGACTTGGGAGGGGACTGGGACTTGGGTGGGGACTGGGGACATGGGAGGGGCAGGGACTGGGGAGGGGACTGGGCACAAGGGAGGGGCAGGGACTTGGGAGGGGACTGGGGACTTGGGAGGGGACTGGGGACATGGGAGGGGCACGGACTTGGGAGGGGACTGGGGAAATGGGAGAGGGGCAGGACCAGGGAGGGGATTGGGGACGTGGAGGGGCAGGGACTTGGGAGTGGCAGGGACTGGGGAGGAAACTGGAGACATGGAAGGGGCAGGGACTTGGGAGGGGATTGGGAATTTCCAGGGGCAGGGACTTGGGAGGGGACTGGGGACATGGGAGGGGCAGGGACTGGGGAAGGGACTGGGGACAAGGGAGGTTCAGGGACATGGGAGGGGCAGGGGACTGGGGAGGGGGACTGGGACATGGGAGGTTCAGGGACTTGGGAGGGGACTGGGACATGGGAGGGGCAGGGACTGGGGAGGGGACTGGGGACTTGGGAGGGGCAGGGATTTGGGAGGGGACTGGAGAAATGGGAGGGGCAGGGACTTGGGAGGGGACTGTGGAAATGGGAGGGGCAGGGACTAGGGAGGGGATTGGGGACATGGGAGGGGCAGGGACTTGGGAGTGGCAGGGACTGGGGAGGGGACTGGGGACATGGGAGGGGCAGGGACTTGGGAGGGGAGGGGACTGTGGAGGGGACTGGGGAAATGGGAGAGGCAGGAACTGGGGAGGGGACTGGGGACATTGGAGGGGCAGGGACTTGGGAGGGCAGGGACTTGGGATGGGACTGGGGACATGGGAGGGGCACGGACTTTGGAGGTGACTGGGGACATGGGAGGGGCAGGGACTTGGGAGGGGCAGGGACTGGGGAGGGACTGGGGACATGGGAGGGGCAGGGACTTGGGGGAGGGGACTTGGGACTTGGGAGGGGCAGGGACTTGGGCGGGGAATGGGGACATGGGAGGAGCAGGGACTTGGTAGGGGATTGGGGAAATGGGAGGGGCAGGGACTGGGGAGGGGACTGGGGACATGGGAGGGGCAGGGATTTGGGAGGTGACTGGAGACATGGGAGGGGCAAGGACTGGGGAGGGGACTGGGGACTTGGGCGGGGCAGGGACTTGGCAGGGGCAGGGACTGGGGTGGGGAGAGGGGAAATGGTTGGGGCAGGGACTGGGGTGGGGCAGGGACTGGGGAGGGAACTGGGGACATGGGAGGGGCAGGGACTTGGGTGGGGACTGGGGACTTGGGAGGGGACTGGGGACTTGGGTGGGGACTGGGGACATGGGAGGGGCAGGGACTGGGGAGGGGACTGGGCACAAGGGAGGGGCAGGGACTTGGGAGGGGACTGGGGGCTTGGGAGGGGACTGGGGACATGGGAGGGGCACGGACTTGGGAGGGGACTGGGGAAATGGGAGGGGCAGGGGACTAGGGAGGGGATTGGGACGTGGGAGGGGCAGGGACTTGGGAGTGGCAGGGACTGGGAGGAAACTGGAGACATGGAAGGGGCAGGGACTTGGGAGGGTATTGGGACTTTCCAGGGGCAGGGACTTGGGAGGGGACTGGGGACATGGGAGGGGCAGGGACTGGGGAAGGGGACTGGGGACAAGGGAGGTTCAGGGACATGGGAGGGGCAGGGACTGGGGAGGGGACTGGGGACATGGGAGGTTCAGGGACTTGGGAGGGGACTGGGGACTTGGGAGGGGCAGGGACTTGGGTGGGGACTGGGGACATGGGAGGGGCAGGGACTGGGGAGGGGACTGGGGACTTGGGAGGGGCAGGGATTTGGGAGGGGACTGGAGAAATGGGAGGGGCAGGGACTTGGGAGGGACTGTGGAAATGGGAGGGGCAGGGACTAGGGAGGGGATTGGGGGACATGGGAGGGGCAGGGACTTGGGAGTGGCAGGGACTGGGGAGGTGACTGGGGACATGGGAGGGGCAGGGACTTGGGAGGGGAGGGGACTGTGGAGGGGACTGTGGACATGGGAGGGGAAGGGACTGGGGAGGGGACTGGGACTTGGGAGGGGCAGGGACTTGGGAGGGGACTGGAGACATGGGAGGGGCAAGGACTGGGGAGGGGAATGGGGACTTGGGCGGGGCAGGGACTTGGCAGGGGCAGGGACTGGGGTGGGGAGTGGGGAAATGGGTGGGGCAGGGACTGGGGAGGGGCAGGGACTGGGGAGGGAACTGGGGACATGGGAGGGGCAGGGAATTTTTAGTGGCTGGGACTGGGGAGGGGACTGGGGACAAGGGAGGGTCAGAGACTTGGGAGGGGACTGGGGACTTGGGAGGGGCAGGGACTTGGGTGGGGACTGGGGACATGGGAGGGTCAGGGACTGGGGAGGGGACTGGGGACTTGGGAGGGGACTGGGGACATGGGAGGGGCAAGGATTGGGAAGGGACTGGGGACATGAGAGGGGCAGGGACTTGGGAGTGGCAGGGACTGGGGAGGGGACTGGGGACATGGGAGGGGCAGGGACTTGGTAGGGGATTGGGGAAATGGAGGGGCAGGGAGTTGGGAGTGGTAGGGACTGGGGAGGGGACTGGGGACATGGGAGGGGCAGGGACTGGGGAAGGGACTGTGGACAAGGGAGGGTCAGGGACATGGGAGGGGCAGGGACTGGGGGAGGGGACTGGGGACATGGGAGGTTCAGGGACTTGGGAGGGGACTGGGGACTTGGGAGGGGCAGGGACTTGGGTGGGGAGTCGGGACATGGGAGGGGCATGGACTGGGGAGGGGACTGGGGACTTGGGAGGGGAAGGGACTTGGAGGGGACTGGAGAAATGGAGGGGCAGGGACTTGGGAGGGGACTCTGGAAATGGGAGGGGCAGGGACTAGGGAGGGGATTGGGGACATGGGAGGTGCAGGGACTTGGGAGGGGACTGGGGACTTGGGAGGGGCAGGGACTTGGGTGGGGACTGGGACATGGGAGGGGCAGGGGACTGGGGAGGGGACTGGGGACTTGGGAGGGGCAGGGATTTGGGAGGGGACTGGAGAAATGGGAGGGGCAGGGACTTGGGAGGGGACTGTGGAAATGGGAGGGGCAGGGACTAGGGAGGGGATTGGGGACATGGGAGGGGCAGGGACTTGGAGTGGCAGGGACTGGGGAGGGGACTGGGGACATGGGAGGGGCAGGGACTTGGAGGGGAGGGGACTGTGGAGGGGACTGGGGAAATGGGAGAGGCAGGAACTGGGGAGGGGACTGGGGACATTGGAGGGGCAGGGACTTGGGAGGGGCAGGGACTTGGGATGGGACTGGGGACATGGGAGGGGCACGGACTTTGCTATGGAGGTGACTGGGGACATGGGAGGGGCAGGGACTTGGGAGGGGCAGGGACTGGGGAGGGGACTGGGGACATGGGAGGGGCAGGGACTTGGGAGGGGACTTGGGACTTGGGGAGGGGCAGGGACTTGGGCGGGGAATGGGGACATGGGAGGAGCAGGGACTTGGTAGGGGATTGGGGAAATGGGAGGGGCAGGGACTGGGGAGGGGACTGGGACATGGGAGGGGCAGGGGACTTGGGAGGTGACTGGAGACATGGGAGGGGCAAGGACTGGGGAGGGGACTGGGGACTTGGGCGGGGCAGGGACTTGGCAGGGGCAGGGACTGGGGTGGGGAGTGGGGAAATGGTTGGGGCAGGGACGGGGGAGGGGCAGGGACTGGGGAGGGAACTGGGGACATGGGAGGGGCAGGGACTTGGGTGGGGACTGGGGACTTGGGAGGGGACTGGGGGACTTGGGTGGGGACTGGGGACATGGGAGGGGCAGGGGACTGGGGAGGGGACTGGGCACAAGGGAGGGGCGGAAGGAGGGCTGGACTTGGGAGGGGACTGGGGGCTTGGGAGGGGACTGGGGACATGGGAGGGGCACGGACTTGGGAGGGGACTGGGGAAATGGGAGGGGCAGGGACTAGGGAGGGGATTGGGGACGTGGGAGGGGCAGGGACTTGGGAGTGGCAGGGACTGGGGGAGGAAACTGGAGACATGGAAGGGGCAGGACTTGGGAGGGGATTGGGACTTTCCAGGGGCAGGGACTTGGGAGGGGACTGGGGACATGGGAGGGGCAGGGACTGGGGAAGGACTGGGGACAAGGGAGGTTCAGGGACATGGAGGGGCAGGGACTGGGGAGGGGACTGGGGACATGGGAGGTTCAGGGACTTGGGAGGGGACTGGGGACATGGAGGGGCAGGGACTTGGGAGGGGAGGGGACTGTGGAGGGGACTGGGGAAATGGTGAGAGGCAGGAACTGGGGAGGGGGACTGGGGACATTGGAGGGGCAGGGACTTGGGAGGGGCAGGGACTTGGGATGGGACTGGGGACATGGGAGGGGCACGGACTTTGGAGGTGACTGGGGACATGGGAGGGGCAGGGACTTGGGAGGGGCACGGACTGGGAGGGGGACTGGGGACATGGGAGGGGGCAGGGACTGGGGAGGGGACTTGGGACTTGGGAGGGGCAGGGACTTGGTCGGGGAATGGGGACAAGGAGGAGCAGGGACTTGGTAGGGGATTGGGGAAATGGGAGGGGCAGGGACTGGGAGGGGACTGGGGACATGGGAGGGGCAGGGACTTGGGAGGTGACTGGAGACATGGGAGGGGCAAGGACTGGGGAGGGGACTGGGGACTTGGGCGGGGCAGGGACTTGCAGGGGCAGGGACTGGGGTGGGGAGTGGGGAAATGGGTGGGGCAGGGGACTGGGAGGGGCAGGGACTGGGGAGGGAACTGGGGACATGGGAGGGGCAGGGAATTGGTAGTGGCTGGGACTGGGGAGGGGACTGGGGACAAGGGAGGGTCAGAGACTTGGGAGGGGACTGGGGACTTGGGAGGGGCAGGGACTTGGGTGGGGACTGGGGACATGGGAGGGTCAGGGACTGGGGAGGGGACTGGGGACTTGGGAGGGGACTGGGGACATGGGAGGGGCAAGGATTGGGAAGGGGACTGGGACATGAGAGGGGCAGGGACTTGGGAGTGGCAGGGACTGGGGAGGGGACTGGGGGAACATGGGAGGGGCAGGGACTTGGTAGGGGATTGGGGAAATGGGAGGGGCAGGGAGTTGGGAGTGGTAGGGGACTGGGGAGGGGACGGGGACATGGGAGGGGCAGGGACTGGGAAGGGACTGTGGACAAGGGAGGGTCAGGGACATGGGAGGGGCAGGGACTGGGGAGGGGACTGGGGACATGGGAGGTTCAGGGACTTGGAGGGGACTGGGGGACTTGGGAGGGGCAGGGACTTGGGTGGGGAGTCGGGACATGGGAGGGGCAGGGACTGGGAGGGGACTGGGGACTTGGGAGGGGCAGGGACTTGGGAGGGGACTGGAGAAATGGGAGGGGCAGGGACTTGGGAGGGGACTCTGGAAATGGGAGGGGCAGGGACTAGGGAGGGGATTGGGGACATGTGAGGGGCAGGACTTAGGAGTGGCAGGGACTGGGGAGGGGACTGGGGACATTGGAGGGGCAGGGGACTTGGGAGGGGCAGGGACTTGGGAGGGGGGACTGCGGACATGGGAGGGGCACGGACTTTGGAGGTGACTGGGGACATGGGAGGGGCAGGGAGTTGGGAGGGGCAGGGACTGGGGAGAGGACTGGGGACATGGGAGGGGCAGGGACTGGGGAGGGGACTTGGGACTTGGGAGGGGCAGGGACTTTGGCGGGGAATGGGGAAATGGGAGGAGCAGGGACTTGGTAGGGGATTGGGGAAATGGGAGGGGCAGGGAATTGGGAGGGGACGGGAGACATGGGAGGGGCAGGGACTTGGGAGTGGTAGGGACTGGGGAGGGGTCTGGGGACATGGGAGGGGCAGGGACTTGGGAGGGGCAGGGACTTGGGAGGGGACTGGAGATTTGGGAGGGGCAGGGAGTTGGGAGTGGTAGGGACTGGGGAGGGGACTGGGGACATGGGAGGGGCAGGGACTTGGAGGGGCAGGGACTTAGGAGGGGACTGGGGACATGGGAGGGGCAGGGACTGGGAGGGACTGGGGACTTAGGAGAGGCAGGGACTGGGGAGGGGACTGGGGACTTGGGAGGGGCAGGACTTGGGTGGGGACTGGGGACATGGGAGCGGCAAGGGACTGGGGGAGGGGACTGGGGACTTGGGAGGGGACTGGGGACTTGGGTGGGGACTGGGGACATGGGAGGGAGGGCAGGGTGACTGGGGAGGGGACTGGGCACAAGGGAGGGGGCAGGGACTTGGGAGGGGACTGGGGACTTGGGAGGGGACTGGGGACATGGGAGGGGCACGGACTTGGGAGGGGACTGGGGAAATGGGAGGGGTAGGGACTAGGGAGGGGATTGGGGGACGTGGGAGGGGCAGGGACTTGGGAGTGGCAGGGACTGGGGAGGAAACTGGAGACATGGAAGGGGCAGGGACTTGGGAGGGGATGGGAATTTCCAGGGGCAGGGACTTGGGAGGGGACTGGGGACATGGGAGGGGCAGGGACTGGGGAAGGGACTGGGGACAAGGGAGGTTCAGGGACATGGGAGGGGCAGGGGACTGGGGAGGGGGACTGGGGACATGGGAGGTTCAGGGACTTGGGAGGGGACTGGGGACTTGGGAGGGGCAGGGACTTGGGTGGGGACTGGGGACATGGGAGGGCAGGGACTGGGGAGGGGACTGGGGACTTGGGAGGGGCAGGGATTTGGGAGGGGACTGGAGAAATGGGAGGGGCAGGGACTTGGGAGGGGACTGTGGAAATGGGAGGGGGCAGGGACTAGGGAGGGGATTGGGGACATGGGAGGGGCAGGGACTTGGGAGTGGCAGGGACTGGGGAGGGGACTGGGGACATGGGAGGGGCAGGGACTTGGGAGGGGAGGGGACTGTGGAGGGGACTGGGGAAATGGGAGAGGCAGGAACTGGGGAGGGGACTGGGGACATTGGAGGGGCAGGGACTTGGGAGGGGCAGGGACTTGGGATGGGACTGGGGGACATGGGAGGGGCACGGACTTTGGAGGTGACTGGGGACATGGAGGGGCAGGGACTTGGGAGGGGCAGGGACTGGGGAGGGGACTGGGGACATGGGAGGGGCAGGGACTTGGGAGGGGACTTGGGACTTGGGAGGGGCAGGGACTTGGGCGGGGAATGGGGACATGGAGGAGCAGGGACTTGGTAGGGGATTGGGGAAATGGGAGGGGCAGGACTGGGGAGGGGACTGGGGACATGGGAGGGGCAGGGACTTGGGAGGTGACTGGAGACATGGAGGGGCAAAGGACTGGGGAGGGGACTGGGGACTTGGGCGGGGCAGGGACTTGGCAGGGGCAGGGACTGGGGTGGGGAGTGGGGAAATGGTTGGGGCAGGGACTGGGGAGGGACAGGGACTGGGGAGGGAACTGGGGACATGGGAGGGGCAGGGACTTGGGTGGGGACTGGGGACTTGGGAGGGGACTGGGGACTTGGGTGGGGACTGGGGACATGGGAGGGGCAGGGACTGGGGAGGGGACTGGGCACAAGGGAGGGGCAGGGACTTGGGAGGGGACTGGGGGCTTGGGAGGGGACTGGGGACATGGGAGGGGCACGGACTTGGGAGGGGACTGGGGAAATGGGAGGGGCAGGACTAGGGAGGGGGATTGGGGACGTGGAGGGGCAGGGACTTGGTGAGTGGCAGGGGACTGGGGAGGAAACTGGAGACATGGAAGGGGCAGGGACTTGGGAGGGGATTGGGACTTTCCAGGGGCAGGGACTTGGGAGGGGACTGGGGACATGGGAGGGGCAGGGACTGGGGAAGGGACTGGGGACAAGGGAGGTTCAGGGACATGGGAGGGGGCAGGGACTGGGGAGGGGACTGGGGACATGGGAGGTTCAGGACTTGGGAGGGGACTGGGGACTTGGGAGGGGCAGGGACTTGGGTGGGGACTGGGGACATGGGAGGGGCAGGGACTGGGGAGGGGACTGGGGACTTGGGAGGGGCAGGGATTTGGGAGGGGACTGGAGAAATGGGAGGGGCAGGACTTGGGAGGGGACTGTGGGAAATGGGAGGGGCAGGGACTAGGGAGGGGATTGGGGACATGGGAGGGGCAGGGGACTTGGGAGTGGCAGGGACTGGGGAGGTGACTGGGGACATGGGAGGGGCAGGGACTTGGGAGGGGAGGGGACTGTGGAGGGGACTGGGGACATGGGAGGGGAAGGGACTGGGGATGGGGACTGGGGACTTGGGAGGGGCAGGGACTTGGGAGGGGACTGGAGAGACATGGGAGGGGCAAGGGACTGGGGAGGGGAATGGGGACTTGGGCGGGGCAGGGACTTGGCAGGGGCAGGGACTGGGGTGGGGAGTGGGGAAATGGGTGGGGCAGGGACTGGGGAGGGGCAGGGACTGGGGAGGGAACTGGGGACATGGGAGGGGGCAGGGAATTTTTAGTGGCTGGGACTGGGGAGGGGGACTGGGGACAAGGGAGGGTCAGAGACTTGGGAGGGGACTGGGGACTTGGGAGGGGCAGGGACTTGGGTGGGGACTGGGGACATGGAGGGTCAGGGACTGGGGAGGGGACTGGGGACTTGGGAGGGGACTGGGGACATGGGAGGGGCAAGGATTGGGAAGGGGACTGGGGACATGAGAGGGGCAGGGACTTGGGAGTGGCAGGGACTGGGGAGGGGACTGGGGACATGGGAGGGGCAGGGACTTGGTAGGGGATTGGGGAAATGGGAGGGGCAGGGAGTTGGGAGTGGTAGGGACTGGGGAGGGGACTGGGGACATGGGAGGGGCAGGGACTGGGGAAGGGACTGTGGACAAGGGAGGGTCAGGGACATGGGAGGGGCAGGGACTGGGGAGGGGACTGGGGACATGGGAGGTTCAGGGACTTGGGAGGGGACTGGGGACTTGGGAGGGGCAGGGACTTGGGTGGGGAGTCGGGACATGGGAGGGGCATGGACTGGGGAGGGGACTGGGACTTGGAGGGGAAGGGACTTGGGAGGGGACTGGAGAAATGGGAGGGGCAGGGACTTGGGAGGGGACTCTGGAAATGGGAGGGGCAGGGACTAGGGAGGGGATTGGGGACATGGGAGGTGCAGGGACTTAGGAGTGGCAGGGACTGGGGAGGGGACTGGGGACATGGGAGGGGCAGGGACTTGGTAGGGGAGGGGACTGGGGAAATAGGAGAGGCAGGAACTGGGGAGGGGGACTGGGGACATTGGAGGGGCAGGGACTTGGGAGGGGCAGGGACTTGGGAGGGGACTGCGGACATGGGAGGGGCACGGACTTTGGAGGTGACTGGGGACATGGGAGGGGGCAGGGAGTTGGGAGGGGCAGGGACTGGGGAGGGGACTGGGGACATGGGAGGGGCAGGGACTGGGGAGGGGACTTGGGACTTGGGAGGGGCAGGGACTTTGGCGGGGAATGGGTAAATGGGAGGAGCAGGGACTTGGTAGGGGATTGGGGAAATGGGAGGGGCAGGGAATTGGGAGGGGACGGGAGACATGGGAGGGGCAGGGAGTTGGGAGTGGAAGGGACTGGGGAGGGGTCTGGGGACATGGGAGGGGCAGGGACTTGGGAGGGGCAGGGACTTGGGAGGGGACTGGAGATTTGGGAGGGGCAGGGAGTTGGAGTGGTAGGGACTGGGGAGGGGACTGGGGACATGGGAGGGGCAGGGACTTGGGAGGGCATGGACTTAGGAGGGGACTGGGGACATGGGAGGGGCAGGGACTGGGGAGGGGACTGGGGACTTAGGAGAGGCAGGGACTGGGGAGGGGACTGGGGACTTGGGAGGGGCAGGGACTTGGGTGGGGACTGGGGACATGGGAGGGGCAGGGACTGGGGAGTGGACTGGGGACATGGAGGGGGCAGGGACATGGGAGTGGCAGGGACTGGGGAGGGGACTGGGGACATGGGAGGGGTAGGGACTTGGGAGGGGAGGGGACTGGGGAGGGGACTGTGGAAATGGGAGAGGCAGGGACTGGGGAGGGGACTGGGGACATTGGAGGGGCAGGGAGTTGGGAGTGGCAGGGAGAGGGGAGGGGACTGGGGACATGGGAGGGGCAGGGACTTGGGAGGGGCAGGGACTTGGGATGGGACTGGGGACATGGGAGGGGCACGGACTTTGGAGGTGACTGGGAACATGGGAGGGGCAAGGACTGGGGAGGGGACTGGGGACTTGGGAGGGGCAGGGACTTGGGCGGGGAATGGGGACATGGGAGGAGCAGGGACTTGGTAGGGGATTGGGGAAATGGGAGGGGCAGGGACTGGGGAGGGGACTGGGGACATGGGAGGGGCAGGGGCTTGGGAGGTGACTGGGGACATGGGAGGGGCAAGGGACTGGGGAGGGGACTGGGGACTTGGGAGGGGACTGGGGACTTGGGAGGGGACTGGGGACATGGAGGGGCAGGGACTGGGGAGGGGACTGGGCACAAGGGAGGGGCAGGGACTTGGGAGGGGACTGGGGACTTGGGAGGGGACTGGGGACATGGGAGGGGCACGGACTTGGGTGGGGACTGGGGACATGGGAGGGGCAGGGACTAGGGAGGGGACTGGGGACTTGGAGGGGCAGGGATTTGGGAGGGGACTGGAGAAATGGGAGGGGCAGGGACTTGGGAGGGGGACTGTGGAAATGGGAGGGGCAGGGACTAGGGAGGGGATAGGGGATATGGGAGGGGCAGGGACTGGGGAGTGGACTGGGGACATTGGAGGGGCAGGGACATGGGAGTGGCAGGGACTGGGGAGGGGCAGGGACTGGGAGGGGACTAGGGAGGGGCAGGGACTTGGGTGGGGACTTGGGACATGGGAGTGGCAGGGACTTGGGAGGGGACTGGGGACTTGGAGGGGGCAGGGAGTTGGGAGGGGACTGGAGACATGGGAGGGGCAGGGAGTTGGGAGTGGTAGGGACTGGGGAGGGGACTGGGGACATGGGAGGCACAGGGACTTGGGAGGGGCAGGGACTTAGAAGGGGACTGGGGACATGGGAGGGGCAGGGACTGGGGAGGGGACTGGGGACTTGGGAGGGGCAAGGACTTGGGAGGGACAGGGACTTGGGAGGGGACTGGGGACTTGGGAGGGGATTAGGGACTTTGGAGGGGCAGGGACTGGGGAGGTGACTGGGGATATGGGAGAGGCAGGGACTTGGGAGGGGACCGGGGGACATGGGAGGGGACTGGAGTCTTGGGAGGGGCAGGGACTAGGGGAGGGGACTGGAGACATGGAGGGGCAGGGACTTGGGAGGGGCAGGGACTTGGAGGGGACTGGGGACATGGGAGGGGCAGGGACTTGGGAGGGGACAGGGGACATGGGAGTGGCAGGGACTTGGGAGGGGACAGGGGACATGGGAGTGGCAGGGACTTGGGAGGGAACTGTGGACATTGGAGGGGCAGGGACTGGGGAGGTGCAGGAACTGGGGTAGGGAGTGGGGACATGGGAGGGGAAGGGACTTGGGAGGGGCAAGGACTTGGGAGGGGACTGGGGACATGGGAGGGGACTGGGGACATGGGAGGGGCAGGGACTTGGGAGGGGCAGGGACTGGGAAGGGGACTGCGGACATGGGAGGGGACTGGGGACTTTGGAGGGCCAGGGACTTGGGAGGGGATTGGGGACATGGGTGGGGCAGGGACTTGGGAGGGGCAGGGACAGGGGAGGGGCAGGGACTTGGGAGGGGAATGGGGAAATGGGCGGGGCAGGGACTTGGGAGTGGCAGGGACTGGGGAAGGGACTGGGGAATTGGGAGGGGCAAGGCTTGGGAAGGACAGGGACTTGGGAGGGGACTGGGGACATGGAAGGGGCAGGGACTGGGGAGGGGACTGGGGACTTGGGAGGGGCAGGGACTTGGGTGGGGACTGGGGACATGGGAGGGGCAGGGACATGGGAGTGGCAGGGACTGGGGAGGGGACTGGGGACATGGGAGGGGCAGGGACTTGGGAGGGGAGGGGACTGGGGAGGGGACTGGGGAATGGGAGAGGCAGGGACTGGGGAGGGGACTGGGGACATTGGAGGGGCAGGGACTTGGGAGGGGCAGGGACTTGGGAGGGGACTGGGGACATGGGAGGGGCACGGACTTTGGAGGTGACTGGGGACATGGGAGGGGTAAGGACTGGGGAGGGGGACTGGGGACTTGGGAGGGGCAGGGACTTGGGCGGGTAATGGGGGACATGGGAGGAGCAGGGACTTGGTATGGGATTGGGGAAATGGGAGGGGCAGGGACTGGGGAGGGTACTGGGACATGGGAGGGGCAGGGACTTGGGGAGGTGACTGGGGACATGGGAGGGGCAAGGACTGGGGAGGGGACTGGGAGTTGGGAGGGACTGGGGACTTGGGTGGGGACTGGGGACATGGGAGGGGCAGGGATTGGGGAGGGGACTGGGCACAAGGGAGGGGCAGGGACTTGGAGGGGACTGGGGACTTGGGAGGGGACTGGGGACATGGGAGGGGCACGGACTTGTTAGGGGACTGGGGAAATGGGAGGGGCAGGGACTAGGGAGGGGATTGGGGACGTGGGAGGGGCAGGGACTTGGGAGTGGCAGGGACTGGGAGGAAACTGGAGATATGGAAGGGGCAGGGACTTGGGAGGGGATTGGGACTTTCCAGGGGCAGGGACTTGGGAGGGGGACTGGGGACATGGGAGGGGCAGGGACTGGGGAAGGGACTGGGGACAAGGGAGGTTCAGGGACATGGGAGGGGCAGGGACTGGGGAGGGGACTGGGGACATGGGAGGGGCAGGCGACTTGGGAGGGGACAGGGGACATGGGAGGGGGACTGGAGTCTTGGGAGGGGCAGGGACTGGGGAGGGGACTGGAGACATGGGAGGGGCAGGGACTTGGAGGGGCAGGGACTTGGGAGGGGACTGGGGACATGGGAGGGGCAGGGACTTGGGAGGGGACAGGGGACATGGGAGTGGCAGGGACTTGGGAGGGAACTGTGGACATTGGAGGGGCAGGGACTGGGGAGGTGCAGGAACTGGGTAGGGGAGTGGGGACATGGGAGGGGAAGGGACTTGGGAGGGGCAAGGACTTGGGAGGGGACTGGGGACATGGGAGGGGGACTGGGACATGGGAGGGGCAGGGACTTGGGAGGGGCAGGGACTGGGGAAGGGGACTGGGGACATGGGAGGGGACTGGGGACTTTGGAGGGCCAGGGACTTGAGAGGGGATTGGGGACATGGGTGGGGCAGGGACTTGGGAGGGGCAGGGACAGGGGAGGGGCAGGGACTTGGGATGGGAATGGGGAAATGGGCAGGGCAGGGACTTGGGAGTGGCAGGGACTGGGGAAGGGACTGGGGAATTGGGAGGGGCAAGGCTTGGGAAGGACAGGGACTTGGGAGGGGGACTGGGGACATGGAAGGGGCAGGGACTGGGGAGGGGACTGGGGACATTGGAGGGCAGGGACTTGGGGAGGGGCAGGGACTTGGGAGGGGGACTGGGGACATGGGAGGCGCACGGACTTTGGAGGTGACTGGGGACATGGGAGGGGCAAGGACTGGGGACTTGGGAGGGGCAGGGACTTGGGCGGGGAATGGGGACATGGGAGGAGCTGGGACTTGGTAGGGGATTGGGGAAATGGGAGGGGCAGGGACTGGGGAGGGGACTGGGGACATGGGAGGGGCAGGGACTTGGGAGGTGACTGGGGACATGGGAGGGGCAAGGACTGGGGAGGGGACTGGGGACTTGGGAGGGGACTGGGGACTTGGGTGGGGACTGGGGACATGGGAGGGGCAGGGACTGGGGAGGGGACTGGGCACAAGGGAGGGGCAGGGACTTGGGAGGGGACTGGGGACTTGGGAGGGGACTGGGGACATGGGAGGGGCACGGACTTGGGAGGGGGACTGTGGACATTGAGGGGCAGGGACTGGGGAGGTGCAGGAACTGGGTAGGGGAGTGGGGGACATGGGAGGGGCAGGGACTTTGCGGGGAATGGGGACATGGGAGGAGCAGGGAATTGGTAGGGGATTGGGGAAATGGGAGGGGCAGGGAATTGGGAGGGGACGGGAGACATGGGAGGGGCAGGGAGTTGGGAGTGGTAGGGGACTGGGGAGGGGTCTGGGGACATGGGAGGGGCAGGGACTTGGGAGGGGCAGGGACTTAGGAGGGGACTGGGGAGATGGGAGGGGCAGGGACTGGGGAGGGGACTGGGGACTTGGGAGAGGCAGGGACTTAGGAGGGGACTGGGGACATGGGAGGGGCAGGGACTTGGGAGGGGACTGGAGAAATGGGAGGGGCAGGGACTTGGGAGGGGACTGGGGAAATGGGAGGGGCTGGACTAGGGTGGGGATTGGGGACGTGGGAGGGGCAGGGACTTGGGAGTGGCAGGGACTGGGGGAGGAAACTGGAGACATGGAAGGGGCAGGGACTTGGGAGGGGATTGGGACTTTCCAGGGGCAGGGACTTGGGAGGGGACTGGGGACAAGGGAGGTTCAGGGACATGGGAGGGGCAGGACTGGGGAGGGGACTGGGGACAAGGGAGGTTCAGGGACATGGGAGGGGCAGGGACTGGGGAGGGGACTGGGGACATGGGAGGTTCAGGGACTTGGGAGGGGACTGGGTACTTGGGAGGGGCAGGGACTTGGGTGGGGACTGGGGACATGGGAGGTTCAGGGACTTGGGATGGGACTGGGCACAAGGGAGGGGCAGGGACTAGGGAGGGGATTGGGGACATGGGAGGGGCAGGGACTTGGGAGTGGCAGGGACTGGGGAGGGGACTGGGGACATGGGAGGGGCACGGACTTTGGAGGTGACTGGGGACATGGGAGGGGCAGGGGACTTGGGAGGGGCAGGGACTGGGGAGGTGACTGGGGGCATGGGAGGGGCAGGGACTTGGGAGGGGCAGGGATTGGGGAGGGGACTTGGGACTTGGGAGGGGCAGGGACTTTGGCGGGGAATGGGGACATGGGAGGAGCAGGGAATTGGTAGGGGATTGGGAAATGGGAGGGGCAGGGAATTGGGAGGGGACGGGAGACATGGGAGGGGCAGGGAGTTGGGATTGGTAGGGACTGGGGAGGGGTCTGGGGACATGGGAGGGGCAGGGACTTGGGAGGGGGCAGGGACTTAGGAGGGGACTGGGGAGATGGGAGGGGCAGGGACTGGGGAGGGGACTGGGGACTTGGGAGAGGCAGGGACTTAGGAGGGGACTGGGGACATGGGAGGGGCAGGGACTTGGGAGGGGACTGGGGACATGGGAGGGGATTGGGGACTTGGAGGGGACTGGGGACATGGGAGGGGCAGGGACTTGGGAGGGGATTGGGACTTTCCAGGGGCAGGGACTTGGGAGGGGACTGGGGAGTTGGGAGGGGCAGGGACTTGGGTGGGGACTGGAGACATGGGAGGGGCAGGGACTGGGGAGTGGGACTGGGGACATGGGAGGGGCAGGGACATGGGAGTGGCGGGACTGGGGAGGGCAGGGACTGGGAGGGGCAGGGACTGGGGAGGGGACTAGGGAGGGGCAGGGACTTGGGTGGGGACTGGGGACATGGGAGTGGCAGGGACTTGGGAGGGGGACTGGGGAGTTGGGAGGGGCAGGGACTTGGGAGGGGACTGGAGACATGGGAGGGGGAGGGAGTTGGGAGTGGTAGGGACTGGGGAGGGGACTGGGGACATGGGAGGGACAGGGGACTTGGGAGGGGCAGGGACTTAGAAGGGGACTGGGGACATGGGAGGGGCAGGGACTGGGGAGGGGACTGGGGACTTAGGAGAGGCAGGGACTGGGGAGGGGACTGGGGACTTGGGAAGGGCAAGGACTTGGGAGGGACAGGGACTGGGGAGGGGACTGGGGACTTGGGAGGGGATTAGGGACTTTGGAGGGGCAGGGACTGGGGAGGGGACTGGGGACATGGGAGGGGGACTGGAGACTTGGGAGGGGCAGGGACTGGGGAGGGGACTGGAGACATGGGAGGGGCAGGGACTTGGGAGGGGCAGGGACTTGGGAGGGGACTGGGGACATGGGAGGGGCAGGGACTTGGGAGGGGACAGGGGACATGGGAGTGGCAGGGACTTGGGAGGGAACTGTGGACATTGGAGGGGCAGGGACTGGGGAGGGGACTGGGGACATGGGAGGGGCAGGGACTTGGGAGGGGATTGGGACTCTCCAGGGGCAGGGACTTGGGGAGGGGACTGGGGAGTTGGGAGGGGCAGGGACTTGGGAGGGGACAGGGGACATGGGAGTGGCAGGGACTTGGGAGGGAACTGTGGACATTGGAGGGGCAGGGACTGGGGAGGGGACTGGGGACATGGGAGGGGCAGGGACTTGGGAGGGGATTGGGACTTTCCAGGGGCAGGGACTTGGGAGGGGACTGGGGAGTTGGGAGGGGCAGGGACTTGGGTGGGGACTGGAGACATGGGAGGGGCAGGGACTGGGGAGTGGACTGGGGACATGGGAGGGGGCAGGGACATGGGAGTGGCAGGGACTGGGGAGGGGCAGGGACTGGGGAGGGGACTAGGGAGGGGCAGGGACTTGGGTGGGGACTGGGGACATGGGAGTGGCAGGGACTTGGGAGGGGACTGGGGACTTGGGAAGGGCAGGGACTTGGGAGGGGACTGGAGACATGGGAGGGGGAGGGAGTTGGGAGTGGTAGGGACTGGGGAGGGGACTGGGGACATGGGAGGGACAGGGACTTGGGAGGGGCAGGGACTTTGAAGGGGACTGGGGACATGGGAGGGGCAGGGACTGGGGAGGGGACTGGGGACTTGGGAAGGGCAGGGACTTGGGAGGGGACTGGAGACATGGGAGGGGGAGGGAGTTGGGAGTGGTAGGGACTGGGGAGGGGACTGGGGACATGGGAGGGACAGGGACTTGGGAGGGGCAGGGACTTTGAAGGGGACTGGGGACATGGGAGGGGCAGGGACTGGGGAGGGGACTGGGGACTTAGGAGAGGCAGGGACTGGGGAGGGGACTGGGGACTTGGGAAGGGCAAGGACTTGGGAGGGACAGGGACTTGGGAGGGGACTGGGGACTTGGGAGGGGATTAGGGACTTTGGAGGGGCAGGGACTGGGGAGGGGACTGGGGACATGGGAGAGGCAGGGACTTGGGAGGGGACCGGGGACATGGGAGGGGACTGGAGACTTGGGAGGGGCAGGGACTGGGGAGGGGACTGGAGACATGGGAGGGGCAGGGACTTGGGAGGGGCAGGGACTTGGGAGGGGACTGGGGACATGGGAGGGGCAGGGACTTGGGAGGGGACAGGGGACATGGGAGTGGCAGGGACTTGGGAGGGAACTGTGGACATTGGAGGGGCAGGGACTGGGGAGGTGCAGGAACTGGGTAGGGGAGTGGGGACATGGGAGGGGAAGGGACTTGGGAGGGGCAAGGACTTGGGAGGGGACTGGGGACATGGGAGGGGACTGGGGACATGGGAGGGGCAGGGACTTGGGAGGGGCAGGGACTGGGAAGGGGACTGGGGACATGGGAGGGGACTGGGGACTTTGGAGGGCCAGGGACTTGGGAGGGGATTGGGGACATGGGTGGGGCAGGGACTTGGGAGGGGCAGGGACAGGGGAGGGGCAGGGACTTGGGAGGGGAATGGGGAAATGGGCAGGGCAGGGACTTGGGAGTGGCAGGGACTGGGGAAGGGACTGGGGAATTGGGAGGGGCAAGGCTTGGGAAGGACAGGGACTTGGGACGGGACTGGGGACATGGAAGGGGCAGGGACTGGGGAGGGGACTGGGGACTTGGGAGGCGCAGGGACTTGGGTGGGGACTGGGGACATGGAGGGCAGGGACTGGGGAGTGGACTGGTGACATGGGAGGGGCAGGGACATGGGAGTGGCAGGGACTGGGGAGGGGACTGGGGACATGGGAGGGGCAGGGACTTGGGAGGGGAGGGGACTGGGGAGGGGACTGGGGAAATGGAGAGGCAGGGACTGGGGAGGGGACTGGGGACATTGGAGGGGCAGGGAATTGGGAGGGGCAGGGACTTGGGAGGGGACTGGGGACTTGGGAGGGGCAGGGACTTGGGCGGGGAATGGGGACATGGGAGGAGCAGGGACTTGTTAGGGGATTGGGGAAATGGGAGGGGCAGGGACTGGGGAGGGGACTGGGGACATGGGAGGGGCAGGGACTTGGGAGGTGACTGGGGACATGGGAGGGGCAAGGACTGGGGAGGTGACTGGGGACTTGGGAGGGACTGGGGACTTGGGTGGGGACTGGGGACATGGGAGGGGCAGGGACTGGGGAGGGGACTGGGCACAAGGAGGGTCAGGGACTTGGGAGGGGACTGGGGACTTGGGAGGGGACTGGGGACATGGGAGGGGCAGGGACTGGGGAGGGGACTGGGGACTTGGGAGGGGCAGGGATTTGGGAGGGGACTGGAGAAATGGAGGGGCAGGGACTTGGGAGGGGACTGTGGAAATGGGAGGGGCAGGGACTAGGGAGGGGATTGGGACATGGGAGGGGCAGGGACTTGGGAGTGGCAGGGACTGGGGAGGGGACTGGGGACATGGGAGGGGCACGGACTTTGGAGGTGACTGGGGACATGGGAGGGGCAGGGACTTGGGAGGGGCAGGGACTGGGGAGGGGACTGGGACATGGGAGGGTCAGGGACTGGACAGGGGCCTTGGGACTTGGGAGGGGCAGGGACTTTGGCGGGGAATGGGGACATGGGAGGAGCAGGGAATTGGTAGGGGTTTGGGGAAATGGGAGGGGCAGGGAATTGGGAGGGGACGGGAGACATGGGAGGGGATTGGGGACTTGGGAGGGGACTGGGGACATGGGAGGGGCAGGGACTTGGGAGGGGATTGGGACTTTCCAGGGGCAGGGACTTGGGAGGGGACTGGGGAGTTGGGAGGGGCAGGGACTTGGGAGGGGATTGGGACTTTCCAGGGGCAGGGACTTGGGAGGGGACTGGGGACTTGGGAGAGGCAGGGACTTAGGAGGGGACTGGGGACATGGGAGGGGCAGGGACTTGGGAGGGGACTGGGGACATGGGAGGGGATTGGGGACTTGGGAGGGGGACTGGGGACATGGGAGGGGCAGGGACTTGGGAGGGGATTGGGACTTTCCAGGGGCAGGGACTTGGGAGGGGACTGGGGAGTTGGGAGGGGCAGGGACTTGGGTGGGGACTGGAGACATGGGAGGGGCAGGGACTGGGGAGTGGACTGGGGACATGGGAGGGGCAGGGACATGGGAGTGGCAGGGACTGGGGAGGGGCAGGGACTGGGGAGGGGACTAGGGAGGGGCAGGGACTTGGGTGGGGACTTGGGACATGGGAGTGGCAGGGACTTCGGAGGGGGACTGGGGACTTGGAGGGGCAGGGACTTGGGAGGGGACTGGAGACATGGGAGGGGCAGGGAGTTGGGAGTGGTAGGGACTGGGGAGGGGACTGGGGACATGGGAGGGACAGGGACTTGGGAGGGGCAGGGACTTAGGAGGGGACTGGGGACATGGGAGGAGTAGGGACTGGGGAGGGGACTGGGGACTTAGGAGAGGCAGGGACTGGGGAGGGGACTGGGGACTTGGGAGGGGCAAGGACTTGGGAGGGACAGGGACTTGGAGGTGACTGGGGACATGGGAGGGGCAAGGACTGGGGAGGGGACTGGGGACTTGGGAGGGGACTGGGGACTTGGGTGGGGACTGGGGACATGGGAGGGGCAGGGACTGGAGAGGGGACTG
The DNA here is from genome assembly GCA_033558235.1 of Neomorphus geoffroyi. Lineage (NCBI taxonomy): Eukaryota > Metazoa > Chordata > Aves > Cuculiformes > Neomorphidae > Neomorphus > Neomorphus geoffroyi. The sequence continues at coordinate 20,992 of JAUMJM010000504.1, forward strand.
GGCACAAGGGAGGGGCAGGGACTTGGGAGGGGACTGGGGACTTGGGAGGGGACTGGGGACATGGGAGGGGCACGGATTTGGGAGGGGACTGGGGAAAAGGGAGGGGCAGGGACTAGGGAGGGGATTGGGGACGTGGGAGGGGCAGGAACTTGGGAGTGGCAGGGACTGGGGAGGAAACTGGAGACATGGAAGGGGCAGGGACTTGGGAGGGGATTGGGACTTTCCAGGGGCAGGGACTTGGGAGGGGACTGGGGACATGGGAGGGGCAGGGACTGAAGAAGGGACTGGGGACAAGGGAGGTCAGGGACATGGGAGGGGCAGGGACTGGGGAGGGGAGTGGGGACATGGGAGTTTCAGGGACTTGGGAGGGGACTGGGTACTTGGGAGGGGCAGGGACTTGGGTGGGGACTGGGGACATGGGAGGGGCAGGGACTGGGGAGGGGACTGGGGACTTGGGAGGGGCAGGGATTTGGGAGGGGACTGGAGAAATGGGAGGGGCAGGGACTTGGGAGGGGACTGTGGAAATGGGAGGGGCAGGGACTTGGGAGGGACTGTGGAAATGGGAGGGGCAGGGACTTGGGAGTGGCAGGGACTGGGGAGGGGACTGGGGACATGGGAGGGGGCAGGGACTTGGGAGGTGACTGGAGACATGGGAGGGGCAAGGACTGGGGAGGGGACTGGGGACTTGGCAGGGGCAGGGACTTGGCAGGGGCAGGGACTGGGGTGGGGAGTGGGGAAATGGGAGGGGCAGGACTGGGGAGGGGCAGGGACTGGGGAGGGAACTGGGGACATGGGAGGGGCACGGAATTGGTAGTGGCTGGGACTGGGGAGGGGACTGGGGACAAGGGAGGGTCAGAGACTTGGGAGGGGATTGGGGATTTGGGAGGGGCAGGGACTTGGGTGGGGACTGGGGACATGGGAGGGTCAGGGACTGGGGAGGGGACTGGGGACTTGGGAGGGGACTAGGGCCATGGGAGGGGCAAGGATTGGGAAGGGGACTGGGGACATGAGAGGGGCAGGACTTGGGAGTGGCAGGGACTGGGGAGGGGACTGGGGACATGGGAGGGGCAGGGACTTGGTAGGGGATTGGGGAAATGGGAGGGGCAGGGAATTGGGAGGGGACGGGAGACATGGGAGGGGCAGGGAGTTGGGAGTGGTAGGGACTGGGGAGGGGGACTGGGGACATGGGAGGGGCAGGGACTGGGGAAGGGACTGTGGACAAGGGAGGGTCAGGGACATGGGAGGGGACTGGAAAAATGGGAGGGGCAGGGACTTGGGAGGGGACTCTGGAAATGGGAGGGGCAGGGACTAGGGAGGGGATTGGGGACATGGGAGGGGGAGGGACTTAGGAGTGGCAGGGACTGGGGAGGGGACTGGGGACATGGGAGGGGCAGGGACTTGGTAGGGGAGGGGACTGGGGAAATAGGAGAGGCTGGAACTGGGGAGGGGACTGGGGACATGGGAGGGGCAGGGACTTGGGAGGGGCAGGACTTGGGAGGGGACTGGGGACATGGGAGGGGCACGGACTTTGGAGGTGACTGGGGACATGGGAGGGGCAGGGACTTGGGAGGGGGGGGACTGGGGACATGGAGGGGCAGGGACTGGGGAGGGGACTTGGGACTTCGGAGGGGCAGGGTCTTGGGCGGGGAATGGGGACATGGGAGGAGCAGGGACTTGGTAGGGGATTGGGGAAATGGGAGGGGCAGGGAATTGGGAGGGGACGGGAGACATGGGAGGGGCAGGGAGTTGGGAGTGGTAGGGACTGGGGAGGGGTCTGGGGACATGGGAGGGGCAGGGACTTGGGAGGGGCAGGGACTTAGGAGAGGACTGGGGAGATGGGAGGGGCAGGGACTGGGGAGGTGACTGGGGACTTCGGAGAGGCAGGGACTTAGGAGGGGACTGGGGACATGGGAGGGGCAGGGACTTGGGAGGGGACTGGGGACATGGGAGGGGATTGGGGACTTGGGAGGGGACTGGGGACATGGGAGGGGCAGGGACTTGGGAGGGGATTGGGACTTTCCAGGGGCAGGGACTTAGGAGGGGACTGGGGAGTTGGGAGGGGCAGGGACTTGGGTGGGGACTGGAGACATGGGAGGGGCAGGGACTGGGGAGTGGACTGGGGACATGGGAGGGGCAGGGACATGGGAGTGGCAGGGACTGGGGAGGGGCAGGGACTGGGGAGGGGACTAGGGAGGGGCAGGGACTTGGGTGGGGACTTGGGACATGGGAGTGGCAGGGACTTGGGAGGGGACTGGGGACTTGGGAGGGGCAGGGACTTGGGAGGGGTCTGGAGACATGGGAGGGGCAGGGAGTTGGGAGTGGTAGGGACTGGGGAGGGGACTGGGGACATGGGAGGGGCAGGGACAGGGGAGGGGCAGGGACTTGGGAGGGGAATGGGGAAATGGGCGGGGCAGGGACTTGGGAGTGGCAGGGACTGGGGAATTGGGAGGGGCAAGGCTTGGGAAGGACAGGGACTTGGGAGGGGACTGGGAATGGAATCAATGGAAGGGGCAGGGACTGGGGAGGGGACTGGGGACTTGGAGGGGCAGGGACTTGGGTGGGGACTGGGGAAATGGTAGGGGCAGGGACTGGGGAGTGGACTGGGGGATATGGGAGGGGCAGGGACATGGGAGTGGCAGGGACTGGGGAGGGGACTGGGGACATGGGAGGGGCAGGGACTTGGGAGGGGAGGGTACTGGGGAGGGGACTCAGGAAATGGGAGAGGCAGGGACTGGGGAGGGGACTGGGGGACATGGGAGGGGCAGGGACTTGGGAGGGGCAGGGACTTGGGAGGGGACTGGGGACATGGGAGGGGCACGGACTTTGGAGGTGACTGGGAACATGGGAGGGGCAAGCACTGGGGAGGGGACTGGGACTTGGGAGGGGTAGGGACTTGGGCGGGAATGGGGACATGGGAGGAGGAGGGACTTGGTAGGGGATTGGGGAAATGGGAGGGGCAGGGACTGGGGAGGGGACTGGGGACATGGGAGGGGCAGGGACTTGGGAGGTGACTGGGGACATGGGAGGGGCAAGGACTGGGGAGGGGACTGGGGACTTGGGAGGGGACTGGGGACTTGTTTGGGGACTGGGGACATGGGAGGGGCAGGGACTGGGGAGGGGACTGGGCACAAAGGAGGGGCAGGGACTTGGGAGGGGACTGGGGACTTGGGAGGGGGACTGGGGACATGGGAGGGTCACGGACTTGGGAGGGGACTGGGGAAATGGGAGGGGCAGGGACTAGGGAGGGGATTGGGGACGTGGGAGGGGCAGGGACTTGGGAGTGGCAGGGACTGGGGAGGAAACTGGAGACATGGGAGGGGCAGGGACTTGGGAGGGGACTGGGGACATGGGAGGGGCAGGGACTGGGGAAGGGACTGGGGACAAGGGAGGTTCAGGGACATGGGAGGGGCAGGGACTGGGGAGGGGACTGGGGACATGGGAGGTTCAGGGACTTGGGAGGGGACTGGGGACTTGGAGGGGCAGGGACTTGGGTGGGGACTGGGGACATGGAGGGGCAGGGACTGGGGAGGGGACTGGGGACTTGGGAGGGGCAGGGATTTGGGAGGGGACTGGAGAAATGGGAGGGGCAGGGACTTGGGAGGGGATTGTGGAAATGTGAGGGGCAGGGACTAGGGAGGGGATTGGGGACATGGGAGGGGCAGGGACTTGGGAGTGGCAGGGACTGGGGAGGGGGACTGGGGACATGGAGGGGCAGGGACTTGGGAGGGGAGGGGACTGGGGAGGGGACTGGTGACTTGGGAGGGGATTAGGGACTTTGGAGGGGCAGGGACTGGGGAGGGGACTGGGGACATGGGAGAGACAGGGACTTGGGAGGGGCAGGGACTGGGGAGGGGACTGGAGACATGGAGGGGCAGGGACTTGGGAGGGGCAGGGACTGGGGAGGGGACTGGAGACATGGGAGGGGCAGGGACTTGGGAGGGGCAGGGACTTGGGAGGGGACTGTGGACATGGAAGGGGCAGGGACTTGGGAGGGGACAGGGGACATGGGAGGGGCAGGGACTTGGGAGGGAACTGTGGACAATGGAGGGGCAGGGACTGGGGAGGTGCAGGAACTGGGTAGGGGAGTGGGGACATGGGAGGGGGAAGGGACTTGGGAGGGGCAAGGACTTGGGAGGGGACTGGGGACATGGGAGGGGACTGGGGACATGGGAGGGGGCAGGGTCTTGGGAGGGGCAGGGACTGGGAAGGGGACTGGGGACATGGGAGGGGACTGGGGACTTGGGAGGGCCAGGGACTTGGGAGGGGATTGGGGACATGGGTGGGGCAGGGACTTGGGAGGGGCAGGGACAGGGGAGAAGCAGGGACTTGGGAGGGGAATGGGGAAATGGGCGGGGCAGGGACTTGGGAGTGGCAGGGACTCGGGAAGGGACTGGGGAATTGGGAGGGGCAAGGCTTGGGAAGGACAGGGACTTGGGAGGGGACTGGGGACATGGAAGGGGCAGGGACTGGGGAGGGGACTGGGGACTTGGCAGGGGCAGGGACTTGGGTGGGGACTGGGGACATGGGAGGGGCAGGGACTGGTTAGGGGACTGGGGACTTGGGAGGGGCAGGGACTGGGGAGGGGACTGGGGACATGGGAGTGCAGGGACTTGGGAGGGGACTGGGGACATGGGAGGGGCAGGGGACTTGGGAGGGGCAGGGATTTGGGAGGGGACTGGGGACATGGGAGGGGCAGGGACTGGCGAGGGGAGTGGGGACTTGGGACGGGACTGGGCACATGGGAGGGGCAGGGACTTGGGAGGGTACTGGGGACATGGGAGAACAGGGACTTGGGAGGGGACTGGGGACTTGGGAGGGGCAGGGACTTGGGTGGGGAGTGGGGGAACATGGGAGGGGCAGGGACTGGGGAGGGGACTGGGGACTTGGGAGGGGCAGGGACTTGGGAGGGGACTGGAGAAATGGGAGGGGCAGGCACTTGGGAGGGGACTGTGGAAATGGGAGGGGCAGGGACTAGGGAGGGGATTGGGGACATGGGAGGGGCAGGGACTTGGGAGTGGCAGGGACTGGGGAGGGGACTGGGGACATGGGAGGGGCAGGGACTTGGTAGGGGAGGCGACTGGGGAAATGGGAGAGGCAGGAACTGGGGAGGGGACTGGAGACATTGGAGGGGCAGGGACTTGGGAGGGGCAGGGACTTGGAGGGGCAAGGATTTGGGAGGGGCAGGGACTTGGGAGAGCAGGGACTTGGGAGGGGCAGGGACTTGGGAGGGGCAAGGATTTGGGAGGGGCAGGGACTGGGAGGGGCAAGGACTTGGGAGGGGCACGGACTTGGGAGGGGACTGGGGACATGGGAGGGGATTAGGGACTTTGGAGGGGCAGGGTCTGGGGAGGGGACTGGGTACGTACGAGGGCTAAGGACTGGGGAGGGGACTGGGGACATAGGAGTTGCAGGGACTTGGGAGGGGCAGGGACTGGGAAGGGGACTGGGGACATGGGAGGGGGACTGGGGACTTGGGAGGGGCGGGGACTTGGGAGGGGACTGGGGACATGGGAGGGGCAGGGACTGGCGAGGGGAGTTGGGACTTGGGACGGGACTGGGCACATGGAGGGGCAGGGACTTGGGAGGGTACTGGGGACATGGAGAACAGGGACTTGGGAGGGGACTGGGGACTTGGGAGGGGCAGGGACTTGGGTGGGGAGTGGGGATATGGGAGGGGCAGGGACTGGGGAGGGGACTGGGGACTTGGGAGGGTCAGGGACTTGGGAGGGGACTGGAGAAATGGGAGGGGCAGGCACTTGGGAGGGGACTGTGGAAATGGGAGCGGCAGGGACTAGGGAGGGGATTGGGGACATGGGAGGGGATTAGGGACTTTGGAGGGGCAGGGTCTGGGGAGGGGACTGGGGACATGGGAGGGGCAAGGACTGGGGAGGGGACTGGGACTTGGGAGGGGATTGGGGACTTTGGAGGGGCAGGGACTGGGGAGGGGCAAGGACTTGGGAGGGGCACGGACTTGCGAGGGGACTGGGGACATGGGAGGGGGATTAGGGACTTTGGAGGGGCAGGGTCTGGGGAGGGGACTGGGGACATGGGAGGGGCAGAGACTTGGGAGGGGACTGGGTACGTACGAGGGCTAAGGACTGGGGAGGGTACTGGGGACATAGGAGTTGCAGGGACTTGGGAGGGGCAGGGACTGGGAAGGGGACTGGGGACATGGGAGGGGACTGGGGACTTGGGAGGGGCGGGGGACTTGGGAGGGGATTGGGGACATGGGAGGGGCAGGGACTTGGGAGGGGCAGGGACAGGGGAGGGAACTGGGGGACATGGGAGGGGCAAGGACTTGGGAGGGGACTGAGGACTTGGAGGGGCAGACATTGGGAGGGGCAGGGACTGGGGAGGGGCAAGGACTTGGGAGGGACAGGGACTTGGGAGCGGACTTGGTTACTTGGGAGGGTATTAGGACTTTGGAGGGGCAGGGACTGGGGAGGGGACTGGGGACATGGGAGGGGCAAGGACTGGGGAGGGGACTGGGGACTTGGGAGGGGATTGGGGACTTTGGAGGGGCAGGGACTGGGGAGGGGACTGGGGACTTGGGAGGGGCAGGGACTTGGGAGGGGACTGGGGACATGGGAGGGGCAGGGACTTGAGAGGGGACTGGGGACTTGGGAGGGGCAGGGACTGGGGAGGGGACTGGGGACATGGGAGGGGCAGGGACTTGGGAGGGGAGGGGACTGGGAAGGGGACTCGGGAAATGGTAGAGGCAGGGACTGGGGAGGGGACTGGGGACATTGGAGGGGCAGGGACTTGGGAGTGGCAGGGACTGGGGAGGGGACTGGGGACATGGGAGGGGCAGGGACTTGGGAGGGGCAGGGACTTGGGAGGGGACTGGGGACATGGGAGGGGCACGGACTTTGGAGGTGACTGGGAACATGGGAGGGGCAAGGACTGGGGAGGGGACTGGGGACATGGGAGGGGCAGGGACTTGGGAGGTGACTGGGGACTTGGGAGGGGACTGGGGATTGGGTGGGAGTGGGGACATGGGAGGGGCAGGGACTGGGGAGGGGACTGGGCACAAGGGAGGGGCAGGGACTTGGGAGGGGACTGGGGACATGGGAGGGGCACGGACTTGGGAGGGGACTGGGGAAATGGGAGGGGCAGGGACTAGGGAGGGGATTGGGGACGTGGGAGGGGCAGGGACTTGGGAGTGGCAGGGACTGGGGAGGAAACTGGAGACATGGGAGGGGCAGGGACTTGGGAGGGGACTGGGGACATGGGAGGGGCAGGGACTGGGGAAGGGACTGGGGACAAGGGAGGTTCAGGGACATGGGAGGGGCAGGGACTGGGGGAGGGGACTGGGGACATGGGAGGTTCAGGGACTTGGGAGGGGACTGGGGACTTGGGAGGGGCAGGGACTTGGGTGGGGACTGGGGACATGGGAGGGGCAGGGACATGGGAGTGGCAGGGACTGGGGAGGGGACTGGGGACATGGGAGGGGCAGGGACTTGGGAGGGGAGGGGACTGGGGAGGGGACTCAGGAAATGGGAGAGGCAGGGACTGGGGAGGGGACTGGGGACATTGGAGGGGCAGGGACTTGGGTGGGGACTGGGGACATGGGAGGGGCAGGGACTGGGGAGGGGACTGGGGACTTGGGAGGGGCAGGGATTTGGGAGGGGACTGGAGAAATGGGAGGGGCAGGGACTTGGGAGGGGACTGTGGAAATGTGAGGGGCAGGGACTAGGGAGGGGATTGGGGACATGGGAGGGGCAGGGACTTGGGAGTGGCAGGGACTGGGGAGGGGACTGGGGACATGGGAGGGGCAGGGACTTGGGAGGGGAGGGGACTGGGGAGGGGACTGGGGACTTGGGAGGGGATTAGGGACTTTGGAGGGGCAGGGACTGGGGAGGGGACTGGGGACATGGGAGAGGCAGGGACTTGGGAGGGGACCGGGGACATGGGAGGGGACTGGAGACATGGGAGGGGCAGGGAATTGGGAGGGGCAGGGACTGGGGAGGGGACTGGAGACATGGAAGGGGCAGGGACTGGGGAGGGGACTGGGGACTTGGGAGGGGCAGGGACTTGGGTGGGGACTGGGGACAAGGGAGGGGCAGGGACTTGGGAGTGGACTGGGGATATGGGAGGGGCAGGGACATGGGAGTGGCAGGGACTGGGGAGGGGACTGGGGACATGGGAGGGGCAGGGACTTGGGAGGGGAGGGGACTCGGGAGGGGACTCGGGAAATGGGAGAGGCAGGGACTGGGGAGGGGACTGGGGACATTGGAGGGGCAGGGACTTGGGAGTGGCAGGGACTGGGGAGGGGACTGGGGACATGGGAGGGGCAGGGACTTGGGAGGGGCAGGGACTTGGGAGGGGAATGGAGACATGGGAGGGGCACGGACTTTGGAGGTGACTGGGAACATGGGAGGGGCAAGGACTGGGGAGGGGACTGGGGACTTGGGAGGGGCAGGGACTTGGGCGGGGAATGGGGACATGGGAGGAGCAGGGACTTGGTAGGGGATTGGGGAAATGGGAGGGGCAGGGACTGGGGAGGGGACTGGGGACATGGGAGGGGCAGGGACTTGGGAGGTGACTGGGGACATGGGAGGGGCAAGGACTGGGGAGGGGACTGGGGACTTGGGAGGGGACTGGGGACTTGGGTGGGGACTGGGGACATGGGAGGGGCAGGGACTGGGGAGGCGACTGGGCACAAGGGAGGGTCAGGGACTTGGGAGGGGACTGGGGACTTGGGAGGGGACTGGGGACATGGGAGGGGCACGGACTTGGGAGGGGACTGGGGAAATGGGAGGGGCAGGGACTAGGGAGGGGATTGGGGACGTGGGAGGGGCAGGGACTTGGGAGGGGACTGGGGACTTGGGAGGGGCAGGGACTTGGGTGGGGACTGGGGACATGGGAGGGGCAGGGACTGGGGAGTGGACTGGGGATATGGGAGGGGCAGGGACATGGGAGTGGCAGGGACTGGGGAGGGGGACTGGGGACATGGGAGGGGCAGGGACTTGGGAGGGGAGGGGACTGGGGAGGGGACTCGGGAAATGGGAGAGGCAGGGACTGGGGAGGGGACTGGGGACATTGGAGGGGCAGGGACTTGGGAGTGGCAGGGACTGGGGAGGGGACTGGGGACATGGGAGGGGCAGGGACTTGGGAGGGGCAGGGACTTGGGAGGGGACTGGGGACATGGGAGGGGCACGGACTTTGGAGGTGACTGGGAACATGGGAGGGGCAAGGACTGGGGAGGGGACTGGGGACATGGGAGGGGCAGGGACTTGGGAGGTGACTGGGGACATGGGAGGGGCAAGGACTGGGGAGGGGACTGGGGACTTGGGAGGGGACTGGGGACTTGGGTGGGGACTGGGGACATGGGAGGGGCAGGGACTGGGGAGGGGACTGGGCACAAGGGAGGGGCAGGGACTTGGGAGGGGACTGGGGACTTGGGAGGGGACTGGGGACATGGGAGGGGCACGGACTTGGGAGGGGACTGGGGAAATGGGAGGGGCAGGGACTAGGGAGGGGATTGGGGACGTGGGAGGGGCAGGGACTTGGGAGTGGCAGGGACTGGGGAGGAAACTGGAGACATGGGAGGGGCAGGGACTTGGGAGGGGACTGGGGACATGGGAGGGGCAGGGACTGGGGAAGGGACTGGGGACAAGGGAGGTTCAGGGACATGGGAGGGGCAGGGACTGGGGAGGGGACTGGGGACATGGGAGGTTCAGGGACTTGGGAGGGGACTGGGGACTTGGGAGGGGCAGGGACTTGGGTGGGGACTGGGGACATGGGAGGGGCAGGGACTGGGGAGGGGACTGGGGACTTGGGAGGGGCAGGGATTTGGGAGGGGACTGGAGAAATGGGAGGGGCAGGGACTTGGGAGGGGACTGTGGAAATGTGAGGGGCAGGGACTAGGGAGGGGATTGGGGACATGGGAGGGGCAGGGACTTGGGAGTGGCAGGGACTGGGGAGGGGACTGGGGACATGGGAGGGGCAGGGACTTGGGAGGGGAGGGGACTGGGGAGGGGACTGGGGACTTGGGAGGGGATTAGGGACTTTGGAGGGGCAGGGACTGGGGAGGGGACTGGGGACATGGGAGAGGCAGGGACTTGGGAGGGGACCGGTGACATGGGAGGGGACTGGAGACATGGGAGGGGCAGGGACTTGGGAGGGGCAGGGACTGGGGAGGGGACTGGAGACATGGGAGGGGCAGGGACTTGGGAGGGGCAGGGACTTGGGAGGGGACTGGGGACATGGAAGGGGCAGGGACTTGGGAGGGGACAGTGGGCATGGGAGTGGCAGGGACTTGGGAGGGAACTGTGGACAATGGAGGGGCAGGGACTGGGGAGGTGCAGGAACTGGGTAGGGGAGTGGGGACATGGGAGGGGAAGGGACTTGGGAGGGGCAACGACTTGTGAGGGGACTGGGGACATAGGAGGGGACTGGGGACATGGGAGGGGCAGGGACTTGGGAGGGGCAGGGACTGGGGAGGGGACTGGAGACATGGGAGGGGCAGGGACTGGAGAGGGGACTGGGGACTTGGGAGGGGCAGGGACTTGGGAGTGGACTGGGGATATGGGAGGGGCAGGGACATGGGAGTGGCAGGGACTGGGGAGGGGACTGGGGACATGGGAGGGGCAGGGACTTGGGAGGGGAGGGGACTCGGGAGGGGACTCGGGAAATGGGAGAGGCAGGGACTGGGGAGGGGACTGGGGACATGGGAGGGGCAGGGACTTGGGAGGGGCAGGGACTTGGGAGGGGACTGGGAACATGGGAGGGGCACGGACTTTGGAGGTGACTGGGAACATGGGAGGGGCAAGGACTGGGGAGGGGACTGGGGACTTGGGAGGGGCAGGGACTTGGGCGGGGAATGGGGACATGGGAGGAGCAGGGACTTGGTAGGGGATTGGGGAAATGGGAGGGGCAGGGACTGGGGAGGGGACTGGGGACATGGGAGGGGCAGGGACTTGGGAGGTGACTGGGGACATGGGAGGGGCAAGGACTGGGGAGGGGACTGGGGACTTGGGAGGGGACTGGGACTTGGGTGGGAACTGGGGACATGGGAGGGGCAGGGACTGGGGAGGGGACTGGGCACAAGGGAGGGTCAGGGACTTGGGAGGGGACTGGGGACTTGGGAGGGGGACTGGGGACATGGAGGGGCACGGACTTGGGAGGGGACTGGGAAATGGGAGGGGCAGGGACTAGGGAGGGGATTGGGGACGTGGGAGGGGCAGGGACTAGGGAGGGGATTGGGGACGTGGGAGGGGCAGGGACTTGGGAGGGGACTGGGACGTGGGAGGGGGAGGGACTTGGGAGTGGCAGGGACTGGGGAGGAAACTGGAGACATGGGAGGGGCAGGGATTGGGAGGGGACTGGGACATGGGAGGGGCAGGGACTGGGGAAGGGGACTGGGGACAAGGGAGGTTCAGGGACATGGGAGGGGCAGGGGACTGGGGAGGGGACTGGGGACATGGGAGGTTCAGGGACTTGGGAGGGGACTTGGACTTGGGAGGGGCAGGGACTTGGGTGGGGACTGGGGACATGGGAGGGGCAGGGACTGGGGAGGGGACTGGGACTTGGGAGGGGCAGGGATTTGGGAGGGGACTGGAGAAATGGGAGGGGCAGGGACTTGGGAGGGGACTGTGGAAATGTGAGGGGCAGGGACGAGGGAGGGGATTGGGGACATGGGAGAGGCAGGGACTTGGGAGTGGCAGGGGACTGGGGAGGGGACTGGGGACATGGGAGGGGCAGGGACTTGGGAGGGGAGGGGGACTGGGGAGGGGACTGGGGACTTGGGAGGGGATTAGGGACTTTGGAGGGGCAGGGACTGGGGAGGGGACTGGGGACATGGGAGAGGCAGGGACTTGGGAGGGGGACCGGTGACATGGGAGGGGACTGGAGACATGGGAGGGGCAGGGACTTGGGAGGGGCAGGGACTGGGGAGGGGACTGGAGACATGGGAGGGGCAGGGACTTGGGAGGGGCAGGGACTTGGGAGGGGACTGGGGACATGGAAGGGGCAGGGACTTGGGAGGGGACAGTGGGCATGGGAGTGGCAGGGACTTGGGAGGGAACTGTGGACAATGGAGGGGCAGGGACTGGGGAGGTGCAGGAACTGGGTAGGGGAGTGGGGACATGGGAGGGGAAGGGACTTGGGAGGGGCAACGACTTGTGAGGGGACTGGGGGACATAGGAGGGGACTGGGGACATGGGAGGGGCAGGGACTTGGAGGGGCAGGGACTGGGGAGGGGACTGGAGACATGGGAGGGGCAGGGACTGGAGAGGGGACTGGGGACTTGGGAGGGGCAGGACTTGGAGTGGACTGGGGATATGGGAGGGGCAGGGACATGGGAGTGGCAGGGACTGGGGAGGGGACTGGGGACATGGGAGGGGCAGGGACTTGGGAGGGGAGGGGGACTCGGGAGGGGACTCGGGAAATGGGAGAGGCAGGGACTGGGGAGGGGACTGGGGACATGGGAGGGGCAGGGACTTGGAGGGGCAGGGACTTGGGAGGGGACTGGGAACATGGGAGGGGCACGGACTTTGGAGGTGACTGGAACATGGGAGGGGCAAGGACTGGGGAGGGGACTGGGGACTTGGGAGGGGCAGGGACTTGGGCGGGGAATGGGGACATGGGAGGAGCAGGGACTTGGTAGGGATTGGGGAAATGGGAGGGGCAGGGACTGGGGAGGGGACTGGGGACATGGGAGGGGCAGGGACTTGGGAGGTGACTGGGGACATGGGAGGGGCAAGGACTGGGGAGGGGACTGGGGACTTGGGAGGGGACTGGGGACTTGGGTGGGAACTGGGGAGTTGGGAGGGGCAGGGACTGGGGAGGGGACTGGGCACAAGGGAGGGGTCAGGGACTTGGGAGGGGACTGGGGACTTGGGAGGGGACTGGGGACATGGGAGGGGCACGGACTTGGGAGGGGACTGGGGAAATGGGAGGGGCAGGGACTAGGGAGGGGATTGGGGACGTGGGAGGGGCAGGGACTTGGGAGGGGACTGGGGACTTGGGAGGGGCAGGGACTTGGGTGGGGACTGGGGACATGGGAGGGGCAGGGACTGGGGAGTGGACTGGGGATATGGGAGGTTCAGGGACATGGGAGTGGCAGGGACTGGGGAGGGGACTGGGGACATGGGAGGGGCAGGGACTTGGGAGGGGAGGGGACTGGGGAGGGGACTCAGGAAATGGGAGAGGCAGGGACTGGGGAGGGGACTGGGGACATTGAGGGGCAGGGACTTGGGAGTGGCAGGGACTGGGGAGGGGACTGGGGACATGGGAGGGGCAGGGACTTGGGAGGGGCAGGGACTTGGGAGGGGACTGGGGACATGGGAGGGGCACGGACTTTGGAGGTGACTGGGAACATGGGAGAGGCAAGGACTGGGGAGGGGACTGGGGACATGGGAGGGGCAGGGACTTGGGAGGTGACTGGGGACATGGGAGGGGCAAGGACTGGGGAGGGGACTGGGGACTTGGGAGGGGACTGGGGACTTGGGTGGGGACTGGGGACATGGGAGGGGCAGGGACTGGGGAGGGGACTGGGCACAAGGGAGGGGCAGGGACTTGGGGAGGGGACTGGGGACTTGGGAGGGGACTGGGGACATGGGAGGGGCACGGACTTGGGAGGGGACTGGGGAAATGGGAGGGGCAGGGACTAGGGAGGGGATTGGGGGACGTGGGAGGGGCAGGGACTTGGGAGTGGCAGGGACTGGTGAGGAAACTGGAGACATGGAGGGGGCAGGGACTTGGGAGGGGACTGGGGACATGGGAGGGGCAGGGACTGGGGAAGGGACTGGGGACAAGGGAGGTTCAGGGACTTGGGAGGGGACTGGGGACTTGGGAGGGGCAGGGACTTGGGTGGGGACTGGGGACATGGGAGGGGCAGGGACTGGGGAGGGGACTGGGGACTTGGGAGGGGCAGGGATTTGGGAGGGGACTGGAGAAATGGGAGGGGCAGGGACTTGGGAGGGGACTGTGGAAATGTGAGGGGCAGGGACTAGGGAGGGGATTGGGGACATGGGAGGGGCAGGGACTTGGGAGTGGCAGGGACTGGGGAGGGGACTGGGGACATGGGAGGGGCAGGGACTTGGGAGGGGAGGGGACTGGGGAGGGGACTGGGGACTTGGGAGGCGATTAGGGACTTTGGAGGGCAGGGACTGGGGAGGGGACTGGGGACATGGAAGAGGCAGGGACTTGGGAGGGGACCGGGGACATGGGAGGGGACTGGAGACATGGGAGGGGCAGGGAATTGGGAGGGGCAGGGACTGGGGAGGGGACTGGAGACATGGGAGGGGCAAGGCTTGGGAAGGACAGGGACTTGGGAGGGGACTGGGGACATGGAAGGGGCAGGGACTGGGGAGGGACTGGGGACTTGGGAGGGGCAGGGACTTGGGTGGGGACTGGGGACAAGGGAGGGGCAGGGACTTGGGAGTGGACTGGGGATATGGGAGGGGCAGGGACATGGGAGTGGCAGGGACTGGGGAGGGGACTGGGGACATGGGAGGGGCAGGGACTTGGGAGGGGAGGGGACTCGGGAGGGGACTCGGGAAATGGGAGAGGCAGGGACTGGGGAGGGGACTGGGGACATTGGAGGGGCAGGGACTTGGGAGTGGCAGGGACTGGGGAGGGGACTGGGGACATGGGAGCGGCAGGGACTTGGGAGGGGGCAGGGACTTGGGAGGGGACTGGGGACATGGCAGGGGCACGGACTTTGGAGGTGACTGGGAACATGGGAGGGGCAAGGACTGGGGAGGGGACTGGGGACTTGGGAGGGGCAGGGACTTGGGCGGGGAATGGGGACATGGGAGGAGCAGGGACTTGGTAGGGGATTGGGGAAATGGGAGGGGCAGGGACTGGGGAGGGGACTGGGGACATGGGAGGGGCAGGGACTTGGAGGTGACTGGGGACATGGGAGGGGGCAAGGACTGGGGAGGGGACTGGGGACTTGGGAGGGGACTGGGGACTTGGGTGGGGGACTGGGGACATGGGAGGGGCAGGGACTGGGGAGGCGACTGGGCACAAGGGAGGGTCAGGGACTTGGGAGGGGACTGGGGACTTGGAGGGGACTGGGGACATGGGAGGGGCACGGACTTGGGAGGGGACTGGGGAAATGGAGGGGCAGGGACTAGGGAGGGGATTGGGGACATGGGAGGGGCAGGACTTGGGTGGGGACTGGGGACATGGGAGGGGCAGGGACTGGGGAGGGGACTGGGGACTTGGGAGGGGCAGGGATTTGGGAGGGGACTGGAGAAATGGGAGTGGCAGGGACTTGGGAGGGGACTGGGGACATGGGAGGGGCAGGGACTAGGGAGGGGATTGGGGACATGGGAGGGGCAGGGACTTGGGAGTGGCAGGGACTGGGGAGGGGACTGGGGACATGGGAGGGGCAGGGACTTGGGAGGGGACCGGGGACATGGGAGGGGACTGGAGACATGGGAGGGGGCAGGGAATTGGGAGGGGCAGGGACTGGGGAGGGGACTGGAGACATGGGAGGGGCACTGACTGGAGAGGGGACTGGGGACTTGGGAGGGGCAGGGACTTGGGAGTGGACCTGGGGATATGGGAGGGGCAGGGACATGGGAGTGGCAGGGACTGGGGAGGGGACTGGGGACATGGGAGGGGCAGGGACTTGGGAGGGGAGGGGACTCGGGAGGGGACTCGGGAAATGGGAGAGGCAGGGACTGGGAGGGGGACTGGGACATTGGAGGGGCAGGGACTTGGGAGTGGCAGGGACTGGGGAGGGGACTGGGGACATGGGAGGGGCAGGGACTTGGGAGGGGCAGGGACTTGGGAGGGGACTGGGAACATGGGAGGGGCACGGACTTTGGAGGTGACTGGGAACATGGGAGGGGCAAGGACTGGGGAGGGGACTGGGGACTTGGGAGGGGCAGGGACTTGGGCGGGGAATGGGGACATGGGAGGAGCAGGGACTTGGTAGGGGATTGGGGAAATGGGAGGGGCAGGGACTGGGGAGGGGACTGGGGACATGGGAGGGGCAGGGACTTGGGAGGTGACTGGGGACATGGGAGGGGCAAGGACTGGGGAGGGGACTGGGGACTTGGGAGGGGACTGGGACTTGGGTGGGAACTGGGGACATGGGAGGGGCAGGGACTGGGGAGGGGACTGGGCACAAGGGAGGGTCAGGGACTTGGGAGGGGACTGGGGACTTGGGAGGGGACTGGGGACATGGGAGGGGCACGGACTTGGGAGGGGACTGGGGAAATGGGAGGGGCAGGGACTACGGAGGGGATTGGGGACGTGGGAGGGGCAGGGACTTGGGAGGGGACTGGGGACTTGGGAGGGGCAGGGACTTGGGTGGGGACTGGGGACATGGGAGGGGCAGGGACTGGGGAGTGGACTGGGGATATGGGAGGGGCAGGGACATGGGAGGGGACTGTGGAAATGTGAGGGGCAGGGACTAGGGAGGGGACTGGGGACATTGGAGGGGCAGGGACTTGGGAGGGGAGGGGACTGGGGAGGGGGCTCAGGAAATGGGAGAGGCAGGGACTGGGAGGGGACTGGGGACATTGGAGGGGCAGGGACTTGGGAGTGGCAGGGACTGGGGAGGGGACTGGGGACATGGGAGGGGCAGGGACTTGGGAGGGGCAGGGACTTGGGAGGGGACTGGGGACATGGGAGGGGCACGGACTTTGGAGGTGACTGGGAACATGGGAGGGGCAAGGACTGGGGAGGGGACTGGGGACATGGGAGGGGCAGGGACTTGGGAGGTGACTGGGGACATGGGAGGGGCAAGGACTGGGGAGGGGACTGGGGACTTGGGAGGGGACTGGGGACTTGGGTGGGGACTGGGGACATGGGAGGGGCAGGGACTGGGGAGGGGACTGGGCACAAGGGAGGGGCAGGGACTTGGGAGGGGACTGGGGACTTGGGAGGGGACTGGGGACATGGGAGGGGCACGGACTTGGGAGGGGGACTGGGGAAATGGGAGGGGCAGGGACTAGGGAGGGGATTGGGGACGTGGGAGGGGCAGGGACTTGGGAGTGGCAGGGACTGGGGAGGAAACTGGAGACATGGGAGGGGCAGGGACTTGGGAGGGGACTGGGGACATGGGAGGGGCAGGGACTGGGGAAGGGACTGGGGACAAGGGAGGTTCAGGGACATGGGAGGGGCAGGGACTGGGGAGGGTACTGGGGACATGGGAGGTTCAGGGACTTGGGAGGGGACTGGGGACTTGGGAGGGGCAGGGACTTGGGTGGGGACTGGGGACATGGGAGGGGCAGGGACTGGGGAGGGGACTGGGGACTTGGGAGGGGCAGGGATTTGGGAGGGGACTGGAGAAATGGGAGGGGCAGGGACTTGGGAGGGGACTGTGGAAATGTGAGGGGCAGGGACTAGGGAGGGATTGGGGACATGGGAGGGGCAGGGACTTGGGAGTGGCAGGGACTGGGGAGGGGACTGGGGACATGGGAGGGGCAGGGACTTGGGAGGGGAGGGGACTGGGGAGGGGACTGGGGACTTGGGAGGGGATTAGGGACTTTGGAGGGGCAGGGACTGGGGAGGGGACTGGGGACATGGGAGAGGCAGGGACTTGGGAGGGGACCGGGGACATGGGAGGGGACTGGAGACATGGGAGGGGCAGGGAATTGGGAGGGGCAGGGACTGGGGAGGGGACTGGAGACATGGGAGGGGCAAGGCTTGGGAAGGACAGGGACTTGGGAGGGGACTGGGGACATGGAAGGGGCAGGGACTGGGGAGGGGACTGGGGACTTGGGAGGGGCAGGGACTTGGGTGGGGACTGGGGACAAGGGAGGGGCAGGGACTTGGGAGTGGACTGGGGATAAGGGAGGGGCAGGGACATGGGAGTGGCAGGGACTGGGGAGGGGACTGGGGACATGGGAGGGGCAGGGACTTGGGAGGGGAGGGGACAAGGGAGGGGACTCGGGAAATGGGAGAGGCAGGGACTGGGGAGGGGACTGGGGACATTGGAGGGGCAGGGACTTGGGAGTGGCAGGGACTGGGGAGGGGACTGGGGACATGGGGGGGGCAGGGACTTGGGAGGGGCAGGGACTTGGGAGGGGACTGGGGACATGGGAGGGGCACGGACTTTTGGAGGTGACTGGGAACATGGGAGGGGCAAGGACTGGGGAGGGGACTGGGGACTTGGGAGGGGCAGGGACTTGGGCGGGGAATGGGGACATGGGAGGAGCAGGGACTTGGTAGGGGATTGGGGAAATGGGAGGGGCAGGGACTGGGGAGGGGACTGGGGACATGGGAGGGGCAGGGACTTGGGAGGGTGACTGGGGACATGGGAGGGGCAAGGACTGGGGAGGGGACTGGGGACTTGGGAGGGGGACTGGGGACTTGGGTGGGGACTGGGCACAAGGGAGGGTCAGGGACTTGGGAGGGGACTGGGGACTTGGGAGGGGACTGGGGACATGGGAGGGGCACGGACTTGGGAGGGGACTGGGGAAATGGGAGGGGCAGGGACTAGGGAGGGGATTGGGGACGTGGGAGGGGCAGGGACTTGGGAGGGGACTGGGGGACTTGGGAGGGGCAGGACTTGGGTGGGGACTGGGGACATGGGAGGGGCAGGGACTGGGGAGTGGACTGGGGATATGGGAGGGGCAGGGACATGGGAGTGACAGGGACTGGGGAGGGGACTGGGGACATGGGAGGGGCAGGGACTTGGGAGGGGAGGGGACTGGGGAGGGGACTCGGGAAATGGGAGAGGCAGGGACTGGGGAGGGGACTGGGGACATTGGAGGGGCAGGGACTTGGGAGTGGCAGGGACTGGGGAGGGACTGGGGACATGGAGGGGCAGGGACTTGGGAGGGGCAGGGACTTGGGAGGGGACTGGGGACATCGGAGGGGCACGGACTTTGGAGGTGACTGGGAACATGGGGCAGGGGCAAGGACTGGGGAGGGGACTGGGGACATGGGAGGGGCAGGGACTTGGGAGGTGACTGGGGACATGGGAGGGGCAAGGACTGGGGAGGGGACTGGGGACTTGGGAGGGGACTGGGGACTTGGGTGGGGACTGGGGACATGGGAGGGGCAGGGACTGGGGAGGGGACTGGGCACAAGGGAGGGGCAGGGACTTGGGAGGGGACTGGGGACTTGGGAGGGGACTGGGGACATGGGAGGGGCACGGACTTGGGAGGGGACTGGGGAAATGGGAGGGGCAGGGACTAGGGAGGGGGATTGGGGACGTGGGAGGGGCAGGGACTTGGGAGTGGCAGGGACTGGGGAGGAAACTGGAGACATGGGAGGGGGCAGGGACTTGGAGGGGACTGGGGACATGGGAGGGGCAGGGACTGGGGAAGGGACTGGGGACAAGGGAGGTTCAGGGACATGGGAGGGGCAGGGACTGGGGAGGGGACTGGGGATATGGGAGGTTCAGGGACTTGGGAGGGGACTGGGGACTTGGGAGGGGCAGGGACTTGGGTGGGGACTGGGGACATGGGAGGGGCAGGGACTGGGGAGGGGACTGGGGACTTGGGAGGGGCAGGGATTTGGGAGGGGACTGGAGAAATGGGAGGGCAGGGACTTGGGAGGGGACTGTGGAAATGTGAGGGGCAGGGACTAGGGAGGGGATTGGGGACATGGGAGGGGCAGGGACTTGGGAGTGGCAGGGACTGGGGAGGGGACTGGGGACATGGGAGGGGCAGGACTTGGGAGGGGAGGGGACTGGGGAGGGGACTGGGGACTTGGGAGGGGATTAGGGACTTTGGAGGGCAGGGACTGGGGAGGGGACTGGGGACATGGGAGAGGCAGGGACTTGGGGAGGGGACCGGGGACATGGGAGGGGACTGGAGACATGGGAGGGGCAGGGAATTGGGAGGGGCAGGGACTGGGGAGGGGACTGGAGACATGGGAGGGGCAAGGCTTGGGAAGGACAGGGACTTGGGAGGGGACTGGGGACATGGAAGGGGCAGGGACTGGGGAGGGGACTGGGGACTTGGGAGGGGCAGGGACTTGGGTGGGGACTGGGGACATGGGAGGGGCAGGGACTGGGGAGTGGACTGGGGATATGGGAGGGGCAGGGACATGGGAGTGGCAGGGACTGGGGAGGGGACTGGGGACATGGGAGGGCAGGGACTTGGGAGGGGAGGGGACTCGGGAGGGGACTCGGGAAATGGGAGAGGCAGGGACTGGGGAGGGGATTGGGGACATTGGAGGGGCAGGGACTTGGGAGTGGCAGGGACTGGGGAGGGGACTGGGGACATGGGAGGGGCAGGGACTTGGGAGGGGCAGGGTCTTGGGAGGGGACTGGGGGACATGGGAGGGGCACGGACTTTGGAGGTGACTGGGAACATGGGAGGGGCAAGGACTGGGGAGGGGACTGGGGACTTGGAGGGGCAGGGACTTGGGCGGGGAATGGGGACATGGAGGAGCAGGGACTTGGTAGGGGATTGGGGAAATGGGAGGGGCAGGGACTGGGGAGGGGACTGGGGGACATGGGAGGGGCAGGGACTTGGGAGGTGACTGGGACATGGGAGGGGCAAGGACTGGGGAGGGGACTGGGGACTTGGGAGGGGACTGGGGACTTGGGTGGGGACTGGGGACATGGGAGGGGCAGGGGACTGGGGAGGGGACTGGGCACAAGGGAGGGGGCAGGGACTTGGGAGGGGACTGGGGACTTGGGAGGGGACTGCGGACATGGGAGGGGCACGGACTTGGGAGGGGACTGGGGAAATGGGAGGGGCAGGGACTAGGGAGGGGATTGGGGACGTGGGAGGAGCAGGGACTTGGGAGTGGCAGGGACTGGGGAGGAAACTGGAGACATGGGAGGGGCAGGGATTGGGAGGGGACTGGGGGACATGGGAGGGGCAGGGACTGGGGAAGGGACTGGGGACAAGGGAGGTTCAGGGACATGGGAGGGGCAGGGACTGGGGAGGGGACTGGGGACATGGGAGGTTC
>JAUMJM010000505.1:0-31401 GCA_033558235.1 Neomorphus geoffroyi
GGGACTGGGGACATGGGAGGGGCAGGGACTTGGGAGGGGGCAGCGTACATGGGAGTGGCAGGGACTTGGGAGGGAACTGTGGACATTGGAGGGGCACGGACTGGGGAGGTGCAGGAACTGGGTAGGGGAGTGGGGACATGGGAGGGGAAGGGACTTGGGAGGGGCAAGGACTTGGGAGGGGACTGGGGACATGGGAGGGGCACGGACTTTGGAGGTGACTGGGGACATGGGAGGGGCAGGGACTTGGGAGGGGCAGGGACTGGGGAGGGGACTGGGGACATGGGAGGGGCAGGGACTGGGGAGGGGACTTGGGACTTGGGAGGGGCAGGGACTTTGGCGGGGAATGGGGACATGGGAGGAGCAGGGACTTGGTAGGGGATTGGGGAAATGGGAGGGGCAGGGAATTGGGAAGGGACGGGAGACATGGGAGGGGCAGGGAGTTGGGAGTGGTAGGGACTGGGGAGGGGTCTGGGGACATGGGAGGGGCAGGGACTTGGGAGGGGCAGGGACTTCGGAGGGGACTGGGGAGATGGGAGGGGCAGGGACTGGGGAGGGGACTGGGGACTTGGGAGAGGCAGGGACTTAGGAGGGGACTGGGGACATGGGAGGGGCAGGGACTTGGGAGGGGACTGGGGACATGGGAGGGGATTGGGGACTTGGGAGGGGACTGGGGACATGGGAGGGGCAGGGACTTGGGAGGGGATTGGGGACATGGGAGGGGCAGGGACTTGGGAGTGGCAGGGACTGGGGAGGGGACTGGGGACATGGGAGGGGCAGGGACTAGGGAGGGGATTGGGGACATGGGAGGGGCAGGGACTTGGGAGTGGCAGGGACTGGGGAGGGGACTGGGGACATGGGAGGGGCAGGGACTTGGGAGGGGAGTCGGGACATGGGAGGGGCAGGGACTGGGGAGGGGACTGGGGACTTGGGAGGGGCAGGGACTTGGGAGGGGACTGTGGAAATGGGAGGGGCAGGGATTTGGGAGGGGTCTGTGGAAATGGGAGGGGCAGGGACTAGGGAGGGGATTGGGGACATGGGAGGGGCAGGGACTTGGGAGTGGCAGGGACTGGGGAGGGGACTGGGGACATGGGAGGGGGCAGGGACTTGGGAGGGGCAGGGACTTGGGAGGGGACTGGGGACATGGGAGGGGCACGGACTTTGGAGGTGACTGGGGACATGGGAGGGGCAGGGAGTTGGGAGGGGCAGGGACTGGGGAGGGGACTGGGGACATGGGAGGGGCAGGGACTGGGGAGGGGACTTGGGACTTGGGAGGGGCAGGGACTTTGGCGGGGAATGGGGACATGGGAGGAGCAGGGACTTGGTAGGGGATTGGGGAAATGGGAGGGGCAGGGAATTGGGAGGGGACGGGAGACATGGGAGGGGCAGGGCGTTGGGAGTGGTAGGGACTGGGGAGGGGTCTGGGGACATGGGAGGGGCAGGGACTTGGGAGGGGGCAGGGACTTAGGAGGGGACTGGAGAGATGGGAGGGGCAGGGACTGGGGAGGGGACTGGGGACATGGGAGAGGCAGGGACTTAGGAGGGGACTGGGGACATGGGAGGGGCAGGGACTTGTGAGGGGACTGGGGACATGGGAGCGGATTGGGGACTTGGGAGGGGACTGGGGACATGGGAGGGGCAGGGACTTGGGAGGGGATTGGGACTTTCCAGGGGCAGGGACTTGGGAGGGGACTGGGGAGTTGGGAGGGGCAGGATCTTGGGTGGGGACTGGAGACATGGGAGGGGCAGGGACTGGGGAGTGGACTGGGGACATGGGAGGGGCAGGGACATGGGAGTGGCAGGGACTGGGGAGGGGCAGGGACTGGGGAGGGGACTAGGGAGGGGCAGGGACTTGGGTGGGGAATGGGGACATGGGAGTGGCAGGGACATGGGAGGGGACTGGGGACTTGGGAGGGGCAGGGACTTGGGAGGGGACTGGAGACATGGGAGGGGCAGGGAGTTGGGAGTGGTAGGGACTGGGGAGGGGACTGGGGACATGGGAGGGGCAGGGACTTGGGAGGGGCAGGGACTTTGGCGGGGACTGGGGACATGGGAGGGGCAGGGACTTGGGAGGGGACTGGGTACATGGGAGGGGCACGGACTTTGGAGGTGACTGGGGACATGGGAGGGGCAGGGACTTGGGAGGGGCAGGGACTGGGGAGGGGACTGGGGACATGGGAGGGGCAGGGACTGGGGAGGGGACTTGGGACATGGGAGGGGCAGGGACTTTGGCGGGGACTGGGGACATGGGAGGGGCAGGGACTGGGGAGGGGACTGGGGACTTAGGAGAGGCAGGGACTGGGGAGGGGACTGGGGACTTGGGAGGGGCAAGGACTTGGGAGGGGACTGGGGACATGGGAGGGGATTGGGGACTT
The DNA here is from genome assembly GCA_033558235.1 of Neomorphus geoffroyi. NCBI lineage: Eukaryota > Metazoa > Chordata > Aves > Cuculiformes > Neomorphidae > Neomorphus > Neomorphus geoffroyi. Next base: position 2,373 of record JAUMJM010000505.1, read on the forward strand.
GGGAGGGGACTGAGGACATGGGAGGGGCAGGGACATGGGAGTGGCAGGGACTGGGGAGGGGCAGGGACTGGGGAGGGGACTAGGGAGGGGCAGGGACTTGCGTGGGGACTTGGGACATGGGAGTGGTAGGGACTTGGGAGGGGGACAGGGGACTTGGGAGGGGCAGGGACTTGGGAGGGGACTGGAGATATGGGAGGGGCAGGGAGTTGGGAGTGGTAGGGACTGGGGAGGGGACTGGGGACATGGGAGGGGCAGGGACTTGGGAGGGGCAGGGACTGGGGAGGGGTCTGGGGACATGGGAGGGGCAGGGACTTGGGAGGGGAGGGGACTGGGGAGGGGACTGGGGAAATGGGAGAGGCAGGGACTGGGGAGGGGACTGGGGACATTGGAGGGGCAGGGACTTGGGAGTGGCAAGGACTGGGGAGGGGACTGGGGACATGGGAGGGGCAGGGACTTGGGAGGGGAGTCGGGACATGGGAGGGGCAGGGACTGGGGAGGGGACTGGGGACTTGGGAGGGGCAGGGACTTGGGAGGGGACTGGAGAAATGGGAGGGGCAGGGACTTGGGAGGGGACTGTGGAAATGGGAGGGGCAGGGGACTAGGGAGTGGATTGGGGACATGCGAGGGGCAGGGACTTGGGAGTGGCAGGGACTGGGGAGGGGACTGGGGACATGGGAGGGGCAGGGACTTGGTAGGGGAGGGGACTGGGGAAATAGGAGAGGCAGGAACTGGGGAGGGGACTGGGGACATTGGAGGGGCAGGCACTTGGGAGGGGCAGGGACTTTGGCGGGGACTGGGGACATGGGAGGGGCAGGGACTGGGGAGGGGACTGGGGACTTAGGAGAGGCAGGGACTGGGGAGGGGACTGGGGACATTGGAGGGGCAGGCACTTGGGAGGGGCAGGGACTTTGGCGGGGACTGGGGACTTGGGAGGGGCAAGGACTTGGGAGGGGACTGGGGACATGGGAGGGGATTGGGGACTTGGGAGGGGACTGAGGACATGGGAGGGGCAGGGACATGGGAGTGGCAGGGACTGGGGAGGGGCAGGGACTGGGGAGGGGACTAGGGAGGGGCAGGGACTTGCGTGGGGACTTGGGACATGGGAGTGGCAGGGACTTGGGAGGCGACAGGGGACTTGGGAGGGGCAGGGGACTTGGGAGGGGACTGGAGATATGGGAGGGGCAGGGAGTTGGGAGTGGTAGGGACTGGGGAGGGGACTGGGGACATGGGAGGGGCAGGGACTTGGGAGGGGCAGGGACTTAGGAGGGAACTGGGGACATGGGAGGGGCAGGGACTTGGGAGGGGCAGGGACTGGGGAGGGGACTGGAGACATGGGAGGGGCAGGGACTTGGGAGGGGCAGGGACTTGGGAGGGGACTGGGGACATGGGAGGGGCAGGGACTTGGGAGGGGGCAGCGTACATGGGAGTGGCAGGGACTTGGGAGGGAACTGTGGACATTGGAGGGGCACGGACTGGGGAGGTGCAGGAACTGGGTAGGGGAGTGGGGACATGGGAGGGGAAGGGACTTGGGAGGGGCAAGGACTTGGGAGGGGACTGGGGACATGGGAGGGGCACGGACTTTGGAGGTGACTGGGGACATGGGAGGGGCAGGGACTTGGGAGGGGCAGGGACTGGGGAGGGGACTGGGGACATGGGAGGGGCAGGGACTGGGGAGGGGACTTGGGACTTGGGAGGGGCAGGGACTTTGGCGGGGAATGGGGACATGGGAGGAGCAGGGACTTGGTAGGGGATTGGGGAAATGGGAGGGGCAGGGAATTGGGAAGGGACGGGAGACATGGGAGGGGCAGGGAGTTGGGAGTGGTAGGGACTGGGGAGGGGTCTGGGGACATGGGAGGGGCAGGGACTTGGGAGGGGCAGGGACTTCGGAGGGGACTGGGGAGATGGGAGGGGCAGGGACTGGGGAGGGGACTGGGGACTTGGGAGAGGCAGGGACTTAGGAGGGGACTGGGGACATGGGAGGGGCAGGGACTTGGGAGGGGACTGGGGACATGGGAGGGGATTGGGGACTTGGGAGGGGACTGGGGACATGGGAGGGGCAGGGACTTGGGAGGGGATTGGGGACATGGGAGGGGCAGGGACTTGGGAGTGGCAGGGACTGGGGAGGGGACTGGGGACATGGGAGGGGCAGGGACTAGGGAGGGGATTGGGGACATGGGAGGGGCAGGGACTTGGGAGTGGCAGGGACTGGGGAGGGGACTGGGGACATGGGAGGGGCAGGGACTTGGGAGGGGAGTCGGGACATGGGAGGGGCAGGGACTGGGGAGGGGACTGGGGACTTGGGAGGGGCAGGGACTTGGGAGGGGACTGTGGAAATGGGAGGGGCAGGGATTTGGGAGGGGTCTGTGGAAATGGGAGGGGCAGGGACTAGGGAGGGGATTGGGGACATGGGAGGGGCAGGGACTTGGGAGTGGCAGGGACTGGGGAGGGGACTGGGGACATGGGAGGGGCAGGGACTTGGGAGGGGCAGGGACTTGGGAGGGGACTGGGGACATGGGAGGGGCACGGACTTTGGAGGTGACTGGGGACATGGGAGGGGCAGGGAGTTGGGAGGGGCAGGGACTGGGGAGGGGACTGGGGACATGGGAGGGGCAGGGACTGGGGAGGGGACTTGGGACTTGGGAGGGGCAGGGACTTTGGCGGGGAATGGGGACATGGGAGGAGCAGGGACTTGGTAGGGGATTGGGGAAATGGGAGGGGCAGGGAATTGGGAGGGGACGGGAGACATGGGAGGGGCAGGGCGTTGGGAGTGGTAGGGACTGGGGAGGGGTCTGGGGACATGGGAGGGGCAGGGACTTGGGAGGGGCAGGGACTTAGGAGGGGACTGGAGAGATGGGAGGGGCAGGGACTGGGGAGGGGACTGGGGACATGGGAGAGGCAGGGACTTAGGAGGGGACTGGGGACATGGGAGGGGCAGGGACTTGTGAGGGGACTGGGGACATGGGAGCGGATTGGGGACTTGGGAGGGGACTGGGGACATGGGAGGGGCAGGGACTTGGGAGGGGATTGGGACTTTCCAGGGGCAGGGACTTGGGAGGGGACTGGGGAGTTGGGAGGGGCAGGATCTTGGGTGGGGACTGGAGACATGGGAGGGGCAGGGACTGGGGAGTGGACTGGGGACATGGGAGGGGCAGGGACATGGGAGTGGCAGGGACTGGGGAGGGGCAGGGACTGGGGAGGGGACTAGGGAGGGGCAGGGACTTGGGTGGGGAATGGGGACATGGGAGTGGCAGGGACATGGGAGGGGACTGGGGACTTGGGAGGGGCAGGGACTTGGGAGGGGACTGGAGACATGGGAGGGGCAGGGAGTTGGGAGTGGTAGGGACTGGGGAGGGGACTGGGGACATGGGAGGGGCAGGGACTTGGGAGGGGCAGGGACTTTGGCGGGGACTGGGGACATGGGAGGGGCAGGGACTTGGGAGGGGACTGGGTACATGGGAGGGGCACGGACTTTGGAGGTGACTGGGGACATGGGAGGGGCAGGGACTTGGGAGGGGCAGGGACTGGGGAGGGGACTGGGGACATGGGAGGGGCAGGGACTGGGGAGGGGACTTGGGACATGGGAGGGGCAGGGACTTTGGCGGGGACTGGGGACATGGGAGGGGCAGGGACTGGGGAGGGGACTGGGGACTTAGGAGAGGCAGGGACTGGGGAGGGGACTGGGGACTTGGGAGGGGCAAGGACTTGGGAGGGGACTGGGGACATGGGAGGGGATTGGGGACTTGGGAGGGGACTGAGGACATGGGAGGGGCAGGGACATGGGAGTGGCAGGGACTGGGGAGGGGCAGGGACTGGGGAGGGGACTAGGGAGGGGCAGGGACTTGCGTGGGGACTTGGGACATGGGAGTGGTAGGGACTTGGGAGGGGACAGGGGACTTGGGAGGGGCAGGGACTTGGGAGGGGACTGGAGATATGGGAGGGGCAGGGAGTTGGGAGTGGTAGGGACTGGGGAGGGGACTGGGGACATGGGAGGGGCAGGGACTTGGGAGGGGCAGGGACTTAGGAGGGAACTGGGGACATGGGAGGGGCAGGGACTTGGGAGGGGCAGGGACTGGGGAGGGGACTGGAGACATGGGAGGGGCAGGGACTTGGGAGGGGCAGGGACTTGGGAGGGGACTGGGTACATGGGAGGGGCAGGGACTTGGGAGGGGGCAGGGTACATGGGAGTGGCAGGGACTTGGGAGGGAACTGTGGACATTGGAGGGGCACGGACTGGGGAGGTGCAGGAACTGGGTAGGGGAGTGGGGACATGGGAGGGGAAGGGACTTGGGAGGGGCAAGGACATGGGAGGGGACTGGGGACATGGGAGGGGCACGGAATTTGGAGGTGAATGGGGACATGGGAGGGGCAGGGACTTGGGAGGGGCAGGGACTGGGGAGGGGACTGGGGACATGGGAGGGGCAGGGACTGGGGAGGGGACTTGGGACTTGGGAGGGGCAGGGACTTTGGCGGGGAATGGGGACATGGGAGGAGCAGGGACTTGGTAGGGGATTGGGGAAATGGGAGGGGCAGGGAATTGGGAAGGGACGGGAGACATGGGAGGGGCAGGGAGTTGGGAGTGGTAGGGACTGGGGAGGGGTCTGGGGACATGGGAGGGGCAGGGACTTGGGAGGGGCAGGGACTTCGGAGGGGACTGGGGAGATGGGAGGGGCAGGGACTGGGGAGGGGACTGGGGACTTGGGAGAGGCAGGGACTTAGGAGGGGACTGGGGACATGGGAGGGGCAGGGACTTGGGAGGGGACTGGGGACATGGGAGGGGATTGGGGACTTGGGAGGGGACTGGGGACATGGGAGGGGCAGGGACTTGGGAGGGGATTGGGACTTTCCAGGGGCAGGGACTTGGGAGGGGACTGGGGAGTTGGGAGGGGCAGGGACTTGGGTGGGGACTGGAGACATGGGAGGGGCAGGGACTGGGGAGTGGACTGGGGACATGGGAGGGGCAGGGACATGGGAGTGGCAGGGACTGGGGAGGGGCAGGGACTGGGGAGAGGACTAGGGAGGGGCAGGGACTTGGGTGGGGAATGGGGACATGGGAGTGGCAGGGACTTGGGAGGGGACTGGAGAAATGGGAGGGGCAGGGACTTGGGAGGGGACTGTGGAAATGGGAGGGGCAGGGACTAGGGAGGGGATTGGGGACATGGGAGGGGCAGGGACTTGGTAGGGGAGGGGACTGGGGAAATAGGAGAGGCAGGAACTGGGGAGGGGACTGGGGACATTGGAGGGGCAGGGACTTGGGAGGGGCAGGGACTTGGGAGGGGACTTGGGACATGGGAGGGGCACGGACTTTGGAGGTGACTGGGTACATGGGAGGGGCAGGGAGTTGGGAGGGGCAGGGACTGGGGAGGGGACTGGGGACATGGGAGGGGCAGGGACTGGGGAGGGGACTTGGGACTTGGGAGGGGCAGGGACTTTGGCGGGGAATGGGGACATGGGAGGAGCAGGGACTTGGTAGGGGATTGGGGAAATGGGAGGGGCAGGGAATTGGGAGGGGACGGGAGACATGGGAGGGGCAGGGAGTTGGGAGTGGTAGGGACTGGGGAGGGGTCTGGGGACATGGGAGGGGCAGGGACTTGGGAGGGGCAGGGACTTAGGAGGGGACTGGAGAGATGGGAGTGGCAGGGACTGGGGAGGGGACTGGGGACTTGGGAGAGGCAGGGACTTAGGAGGGGACTGGGGACATGGGAGGGGCAGGGACTTGGGAGGGGACTGGGGACATGGGAGGGGATTGGGGACTTGGGAGGGGACTGGGGACATGGGAGGGGCAGGGACTTGGGAGGGGATTGGGACTTTCCAGGGGCAGGGACTTGGGAGGGGACTGGGGAGTTGGGAGGGGCAGGGACTTGGGTGGGGACTGGAGACATGGGAGGGGCAGGGACTGGGGAGTGGACTGGGGACATGGGAGGGGCAGGGACATGGGAGTGGCAGGGACTGGGGAGGGGCAGGTACTGGGGAGGGGACTAGGGAAGGGCAGGGACTTGGGTGGGGAATGGGGACATGGGAGTGGCAGGGACTTGGGAGGGGACTGGAGACATGGGAGGGGCAGGGAGTTGGGAGTGGTAGGGACTGGGGAGGGGACTGGGGACATGGGAGGGGCAGGGACTTGGGAGGGGCAGGGACTTTGGCGGGGACTGGGGACATGGGAGGGGCAGGGACTGGGGAGGGGCAGGGACTTGGGAGGGGACTGGGGACATGGGAGGGGCACGGACTTTGGAGGTGACTGGGGACATGGGAGGGGCAGGGACTTGGGAGGGGCAGGGACTGGGGAGGGGACTGGGGACATGGGAGGGGCAGGGACTGGGGAGGGGACTTGGGACTTGGGAGGGGCAGGGACTTTGGCGGGGACTGGGGACATGGGAGGGGCAGGGACTGGGGAGGGGACTGGGGACTTAGGAGAGGCAGGGACTGGGGAGGGGACTGGGGACTTGGGAGGGGCAAGGACTTGGGAGGGACAGGGACTTGGGAGGGGACTGGGGACATGGGAGGGGATTAGGGACTTTGGAGGGGCAGGGACTGGGGAGGGGACTGGGGACATGGGAGAGGCAGGGACTTGGGAAGGGTCCGGGGACATGGGAGGGGACTGGAGACATGGGAGGGGCAGGGACTTGGGAGTGGCAGGGACTGGGGAGGGGACTGGGGACATGGGAGGGGCAGGGACTTGGTAGGGGAGGGGACTGGGGAAATAGGAGAGGCAGGAACTGGGGAGGGGACTGGGGACATTGGAGGGGCAGGGACTTGGGAGGGGCAGGGACTTGGGAGGGGACTGGGGACATGGGAGGGGCACGGACTTTGGAGGTGACTGGGGACATGGGAGGGGCAGGGACTTGGGAGGGGCAGGGACTGGGGAGGGGACTGGGGACATGGGAGGGGCAGGGACTGGGGAGGGGACTTGGGACTTGGGAGGGGCAGGGACTTTGGCGGGGAATGGGGACATGGGAGGGGCAGGGACTGGGGAGGGGACTGGGGACTTAGGAGAGGCAGGGACTGGGGAGGGGACTGGGGACTTGGGAGGGGCAAGGACTTGGGAGGGACAGGGACTTGGGAGGGGACTGGGGACTTTGGAGGGGATTAGGGACTTTGGAGGGGCAGGGACTGGGGAGGGGACTGGGGACATGGGAGAGGCAGGGACTTGGGAAGGGTCCGGGGACATGGGAGGGGACTGGAGACATGGGAGGGGCAGGGACTTGGGAGGGGCAGGGACTGGGGAGGGGAGTGGAGACATGGGAGGGGCAGGGACTTGGGAGAGTCAGGGACTTGGGAGGGGACTGGGGACATGGGAGGGGCAGGGACTTGGGAGGGAACTGTGGACATTGGAGGGGCAGGGACTGGGGAGGTGCAGGAACTGGGTAGGGGAGTGGGGACATGGGAGGGGAAGGGACTTGGGAGGGGCAAGGACTTGGGAGGGGACTGGGGACATGGGAGGGGACTGGGGACATGGGAGGGGCAGGGACTGGGAAGGGGTCTAGGGACATGGGAGGGGACTGGGGACTTGGGAGGGCCAGGGACTTGGGAGGGGATTGGGGACATGGGTGGGGCAGGGACTTGGGAGGGGCAGGGACAGGGGAGGGGCAGGGACTTGGGAGGGGAATGGGGAAATGGGCGGGGCAGGGACTTGGGAGTGGCAGGGACTGGGGAAGGGACTGGGGAATTGGGAGGGGCAAGGCTTGGGAGGGACAGGGACTTGGGAGGGGACTGGGGACATGGAAGGGGCAGGGACTGGGGAGGGGACTGGGGACTTGGGAGGGGCAGGGACTTGGGTGGGGACTGGGGACATGGGAGGGGCAGGGACTGGGGAGTGGACTGGGGACATGGGAGGGGCAGGGACATGGGAGTGGCAGGGACTGGGGAGGGGACTGGGGACATGGGAGGGGCAGGGACTTGGGAGGGGAGGGGACTGGGGAGGGGACTGGGGAAATGGGAGAGGCAGGGACTGGGGAGGGGACTGGGGACATTGGAGGGGTAGGGACTTGGGAGTGGCAGGGACTGGGGAGGGGACTGGGGACATGGGAGGGGCAGGGACTTGGGAGGGGCAGGGACTTGGGAGGGGACTGGGGACATGGGAGGGGCACGGACTTTGGAGGTGACTGGGGACATGGGAGGGGCAAGGACTGGGGAGGGGACTGGGGACTTGGGAGGGGCAGGGACTTGGGCGGGGAATGGGGACATGGGAAGAGCAGGGACTTGGTAGGGGATTGTTGAAATGGGAGGGGCAGGGACTGGGGAGGGGACTGGGGACATGGGAGGGGCAGGGACTTGGGAGGTGACTGGGGACATGGGAGGGGTAAGGACTGGGGAGGGGACTGGGGACTTGGGAGGGGACTGGGGACATGGGAGGGGCAGGGAATGGGGAGGGGACTGGGGACATGGGAGGGGCAGGGACATGGGAGTGGCAGGAACTGGGGAGGGGCAGGGACTGGGGAGGGGACTAGGGAGGGGCAGGGACTTGCGTGGGAACTTGGGACATGGGAGTGGCAGGGACTTGGGAGGGGACAGGGGACTTGGGAGGGGCAGGGACTTGGGAGGGGACTGGAGACATGGGAGGGGCAGGGAGTTGGGAGTGGTAGGGACTGGGGAGGGGACTGGGGACATGGGAGGGGCAGGGACTTGGGAGGGGCAGGGACTTAGGAGGGAACTGGGGACATGGGAGGGGCAGGGACTTGGGAGGGGCAGGGACTGGGGAGGGGACTGGAGACATGGGAGGGGCAGGGACTTGGGAGGGGCAGGGACTTGGGAGGGGACTGGGGACATGGGAGGGGCAGGGACTTGGGAGGGGGCAGGGTACATGGGAGTGGCAGGGACTTGGGAGGGAACTGTGGACATTGGAGGGGCACGGACTGGGGAGGTGCAGGAACTGGGTAGGGGAGTGGGGACATGGGAGGGGAAGGGACTTGGGAGGGGCAAGGACTTGAAAGGGGACTGGGGACATGGGAGGGGCACGGACTTTGGAGGTGACTGGGGACATGGGAGGGGCAGGGACTTGGGAGGGGCAGGGACTGGGGAGGGGACTGGGGACATGGGAGGGGCAGGGACTGGGGAGGGGACTTGGGACTTGGGAGGGGCAGGGACTTTGGCGGGGAATGGGGACATGGGAGGAGAAGGGACTTGGTAGGGGATTGGGGAAATGGGAGGGGCAGGGAATTGGGAGGGGACGGGAGACATGGGAGGAGCAGGGAGTTGGGAGTGGTAGGGACTGGGGAGGGGTCTGGGGACATGGGAGGGGCAGGGACTTGGGAGGGGCAGGGACTTCGGAGGGGACTGGGGAGATGGGAGGGGCAGGGACTGGGGAGGGGACTGGGGACTTGGGAGAGGCAGGGACTTAGGAGGGGACTGGGGACATGGGAGGGGCAGGGACTGGGGAGGGGACTGGGGACATGGGAGGGGATTGGGGACTTGGGAGGGGACTGGGGACATGGGAGGGGCAGGGACTTGGGAGGGGATTGGGGACATGGGAGGGGCAGGGACTTGGGAGTGGCAGGGACTGGGGAGGGGTCTGGGGACATGGGAGGGGCAGGGACTTGGGAGGGGAGGGGACTGGGGAGGGGACTGGGGAAATGGGAGAGGCAGGGACTGGGGAGGGGACTGGGGACATTGGAGGGGCAGGGACTTGGGAGTGGCAAGGACTGGGGAGGGGACTGGGGACATGGGAGGGGCAGGGACTTGGGAGGGGAGTCGGGACATGGGAGGGGCAGGGACTGGGGAGGGGACTGGGGACTTGGGAGGGGCAGGGACTTGGGAGGGGACTGGAGAAATGGGAGGGGCAGGGACTTGGGAGGGGACTGTGGAAATGGGAGGGGCAGGGACTAGGGAGTGGATTGGGGACATGCGAGGGGCAGGGACTTGGGAGTGGCAGGGACTGGGGAGGGGACTGGGGACATGGGAGGGGCAGGGACTTGGTAGGGGAGTGGACTGGGGAAATAGGAGAGGCAGGAACTGGGGAGGGGACTGGGGACATTGGAGGGGCAGGCACTTGGGAGGGGCAGGGACTTTGGCGGGGACTGGGGACATGGGAGGGGCAGGGACTGGGGAGGGGACTGGGGACTTAGGAGAGGCAGGGACTGGGGAGGGGACTGGGGACATTGGAGGGGCAGGCACTTGGGAGGGGCAGGGACTTTGGCGGGGACTGGGGACTTGGGAGGGGCAAGGACTTGGGAGGGGACTGGGGACATGGGAGGGGATTGGGGACTTGGGAGGGGACTGAGGACATGGGAGGGGCAGGGACATGGGAGTGGCAGGGACTGGGGAGGGGCAGGGACTGGGGAGGGGACTAGGGAGGGGCAGGGACTTGCGTGGGGACTTGGGACATGGGAGTGGCAGGGACTTGGGAGGCGACAGGGGACTTGGGAGGGGCAGGGACTTGGGAGGGGACTGGAGATATGGGAGGGGCAGGGAGTTGGGAGTGGTAGGGACTGGGGAGGGGACTGGGGACATGGGAGGGGCAGGGACTTGGGAGGGGCAGGGACTTAGGAGGGAACTGGGGACATGGGAGGGGCAGGGACTTGGGAGGGGCAGGGACTGGGGAGGGGACTGGAGACATGGGAGGGGCAGGGACTTGGGAGGGGCAGGGACTTGGGAGGGGACTGGGGACATGGGAGGGGCAGGGACTTGGGAGGGGGCAGGGTACATGGGAGTGGCAGGGACTTGGGAGGGAACTGTGGACATTGGAGGGGCACGGACTGGGGAGGTGCAGGAACTGGGTAGGGGAGTGGGGACATGGGAGGGGAAGGGACTTGGGAGGGGCAAGGACATGGGAGGGGACTGGGGACATGGGAGGGGCACGGAATTTGGAGGTGAATGGGGACATGGGAGGGGCAGGGACTTGGGAGGCGCAGGGACTGGGGAGGGGACTGGGGACATGGGAGGGGCAGGGATTGGGGAGGGGACTTGGGACTTGGGAGGGGCAGGGACTTTGGCGGGGAATGGGGACATGGGAGGAGCAGGGACTTGGTAGGGGATTGGGGAAATGGGAGGGGCAGGGAATTGGGAAGGGACGGGAGACATGGGAGGGGCAGGGAGTTGGGAGTGGTAGGGACTGGGGAGGGGTCTGGGGACATGGGAGGGGCAGGGACTTGGGAGGGGCAGGGACTTCGGAGGGGACTGGGGAGATGGGAGGGGCAGGGACTGGGGAGGGGACTGGGGACTTGGGAGAGGCAGGGACTTAGGAGGGGACTGGGGACATGGGAGGGGCAGGGACTTGGGAGGGGACTGGGGACATGGGAGGGGATTGGGGACTTGGGAGGGGACTGGGGACATGGGAGGGGCAGGGACTTGGGAGGGGATTGGGGACATGGGAGGGGCAGGGACTTGGGAGTGGCAGGGACTGGGGAGGGGACTGGGGACATGGGAGGGGCAGGGACTAGGGAGGGGATTGGGGACATGGGAGGGGCAGGGACTTGGGAGTGGCAGGGACTGGGGAGGGGACTGGGGACATGGGAGGGGCAGGGACTTGGGAGGGGAGTCGGGACATGGGAGGGGCAGGGACTGGGGAGGGGACTGGGGACTTGGGAGGGGCAGGGACTTGGGAGGGGACTGGAGAAATGGGAGGGGCAGGGACTTGGGAGGGGACTGTGGAAATGGGAGGGGCAGGGACTAGGGAGGGGATTGGGGACATGGGAGGGGCAGGGACTTGGTAGGGGAGGGGACTGGGGAAATAGGAGAGGCAGGAACTGGGGAGGGGACTGGGGACATTGGAGGGGCAGGGACTTGGGAGGGGCAGGGACTTGGGAGGGGACTGGGGACATGGGAGGGGCACGGACTTTGGAGGTGACTGGGGACATGGGAGGGGCAGGGAGTTGGGAGGGGCAGGGACTGGGGAGGGGACTGGGGACATGGGAGGGGCAGGGACTGGGGAGGGGACTTGGGACTTGGGAGGGGCAGGGACTTTGGCGGGGAATGGGGACATGGGAGGAGCAGGGACTTGGTAGGGGATTGGGGAGATGGGAGGGGCAGGGAATTGGGAGGGGACGGGAGACATGGGAGGGGCAGGGAGTTGGGAGTGGTAGGGACTGGGGAGGGGTCTGGGGACATGGGAGGGGCAGGGACTTGGGAGGGGCAGGGACTTAGGAGGGGACTGGAGAGATGGGAGGGGCAGGGACTGGGGAGGGGACTGGGGACATGGGAGGGGCAGGGACTTGGGAGGTGACTGGGGACATGGGAGGGGTAAGGACTGGGGAGGGGACTGGGGACTTGGGAGGGGACTGGGGACATGGGAGGGGCAGGGAATGGGGAGGGGACTGGGGACATGGGAGGGGCAGGGACATGGGAGTGGCAGGGACTGGGGAGGGGCAGGGACTGGGGAGGGGACTAGGGAGGGGCAGGGACTTGCGTGGGAACTTGGGACATGGGAGTGGCAGGGACTTGGGAGGGGACAGGGGACTTGGGAGGGGCAGGGACTTGGGAGGGGACTGGAGACATGGGAGGGGCAGGGAGTTGGGAGTGGTAGGGACTGGGGAGGGGACTGGGGACATGGGAGGGGCAGGGACTTGGGAGGGGCAGGGACTTAGGAGGGAACTGGGGACATGGGAGGGGCAGGGACTTGGGAGGGGCAGGGACTGGGGAGGGGACTGGAGACATGGGAGGGGCAGGGACTTGGGAGGGGCAGGGACTTGGGAGGGGACTGGGGACATGGGAGGGGCAGGGACTTGGGAGGGGGCAGGGTACATGGGAGTGGCAGGGACTTGGGAGGGAACTGTGGACATTGGAGGGGCACGGACTGGGGAGGTGCAGGAACTGGGTAGGGGAGTGGGGACATGGGAGGGGAAGGGACTTGGGAGGGGCAAGGACTTGAAAGGGGACTGGGGACATGGGAGGGGCACGGACTTTGGAGGTGACTGGGGACATGGGAGGGGCAGGGACTTGGGAGGGGCAGGGACTGGGGAGGGGACTGGGGACATGGGAGGGGCAGGGACTGGGGAGGGGACTTGGGACTTGGGAGGGGCAGGGACTTTGGCGGGGAATGGGGACATGGGAGGAGCAGGGACTTGGTAGGGGATTGGGGAAATGGGAGGGGCAGGGAATTGGGAGGGGACGGGAGACATGGGAGGGGCAGGGAGTTGGGAGTGGTAGGGACTGGGGAGGGGTCTGGGGACATGGGAGGGGCAGGGACTTGGGAGGGGCAGGGACTTCGGAGGGGACTGGGGAGATGGGAGGGGCAGGGACTGGGGAGGGGACTGGGGACTTGGGAGAGGCAGGGACTTAGGAGGGGACTGGGGACATGGGAGGGGCAGGGACTGGGGAGGGGACTGGGGACATGGGAGGGGATTGGGGACTTGGGAGGGGACTGGGGACATGGGAGGGGCAGGGACTTGGGAGGGGATTGGGGACATGGGAGGGGCAGGGACTTGGGAGTGGCAGGGACTGGGGAGGGGTCTGGGGACATGGGAGGGGCAGGGACTTGGGAGGGGAGGGGACTGGGGAGGGGACTGGGGAAATGGGAGAGGCAGGGACTGGGGAGGGGACTGGGGACATTGGAGGGGCAGGGACTTGGGAGTGGCAAGGACTGGGGAGGGGACTGGGGACATGGGAGGGGCAGGGACTTGGGAGGGGAGTCGGGACATGGGAGGGGCAGGGACTGGGGAGGGGACTGGGGACTTGGGAGGGGCAGGGACTTGGGAGGGGACTGGAGAAATGGGAGGGGCAGGGACTTGGGAGGGGACTGTGGAAATGGGAGGGGCAGGGACTAGGGAGGGGATTGGGGACATGGGAGGGGCAGGGACTTGGGAGTGGCAGGGACTGGGGAGGGGACTGGGGACATGGGAGGGGCAGGGACTTGGTAGGGGAGGGGACTGGGGAAATAGGAGAGGCAGGAACTGGGGAGGGGACTGGGGACATTGGAGGGGCAGGCACTTGGGAGGGGCAGGGACTTGGGAGGGGACTGGGGACATGGGAGGGGCACGGACTTTGGAGGTGACTGGGGACATGGGAGGGGCAGGGACTTGGGAGGGGCAGGGACTGGGGAGGGGACTGGGGACATGGGAGGGGCAGGGACTGGGGAGGGGACTTGGGACTTGGGAGGGGCAGGGACTTTGGCGGGGACTGGGGACATGGGAGGGGCAGGGACTGGGGAGGGGACTGGGGACTTAGGAGAGGCAGGGACTTGGGAGGGGACTGGGGACTTGGGAGGGGCAAGGACTTGGGAGGGACAGGGACTTGGGAGGGGACTGGGGACTTTGGGGGGGATTAGGGACTTTGGAGGGGCAGGGACTGGGGAGGGGACTGGGGACATGGGAGAGGCAGGGACTTGGGAAGGGTCCGGGGACATGGGAGGGGACTGGAGACATGGGAGGGGCAGGGACTTGGGAGGGGCAGGGACTGGGGAGGGGACTGGAGACATGGGAGGGGCAGGGACTTGGGAGGGGCAGGGACTTGGGAGGGGACTGGGGACATGGGAGGGGCAGGGACTTGGGAGGGGGCAGGGGACATGGGAGTGGCAGGGACTTGGGAGGGAACTGTGGACATTGGAGGGGCAGGGACTGGGGAGGTGCAGGAACTGGGTAGGGGAGTGGGGACATGGGAGGGGAAGGGACTTGGGAGGGGCAAGGACTTGGGAGGGGACTGGGGACATGGGAGGGGACTGGGGACATGGTAGGGGCAGGGACTGGGGAGGGGACTGGGGACTTGGGAGGGGCAGGGACTTGGGTGGGGACTGGGGACATGGGAGGGGCAGGTACTGGGGAGTGGACTGGGGACATGGGAGGGGCAGGGACATGGGAGTGGCAGGGACTGGGGAGGGGACTGGGGACATGGGAGGGGCAGGGACTTGGGATGGGAGGGGACTGGGGAGGGGACTGGGGAAATGGGAGAGGCAGGGACTGGGGAGGGGACTGGGGACATTGGAGGGGCAGGGACTTGGGAGTGGCAGGGACTGGGGAGGGGACTGGGGACATGGGAGGGGCAGGGACTTGGGAGGGGCAGGGACTTGGGAGGGGACTGGGGACATGGGAGGGGCACGGACTTTGGAGGTGACTGGGGACATGGGAGGGGCAAGGACTGGGGAGGGGACTGGGGACTTGGGAGGGGCAGGGACTTGGGCGGGGAATGGGGACATGGGAGGAGCAGGGACTTGGTAGGGGATTGGGGAAATGGGAGGGGCAGGGACTGGGGAGGGGACTGGGGACATGGGAGGGGCAGGGACTTGGGAGGTGACTGGGGACATGGGAGGGGCAAGGACTGGGGAGGGGACTGGGGACTTGGGAGGGGACTGGGGACATGGGAGGGGCAGGGAATGGGGAGGGGGACTGGGGACATGGGAGGGGCAGGGACATGGGAGTGGCAGGGACTGGGGAGGGGCAGGGACTGGGGAGGGGACTAGGGAGGGGCAGGGACTTGCGTGGGGACTTGGGACATGGGAGTGGCAGGGACTTGGGAGGGGACAGGGGACTTGGGAGGGGCAGGGACTTGGGAGGGGACTGGGGACATGGGAGGGGCAGGGACTGGGGAGGGGACTTGGGACTTGGGAGGGGCAGGGACTTTGGCGGGGAATGGGGACATGGGAGGAGCAGGGACTTGGTAGGGGATTGGGGAAATGGGAGGGGCAGGGAATTGGGAGGGGACGGGAGACATGGGAGGGGCAGGGAGTTGGGAGTGGTAGGGACTGGGGAGGGGGTCTGGGGACATGGGAGGGGCAGGGACTTGGAGGGGCAGGGACTTAGGAGGGGACTGGGGAGATGGGAGGTGCAGGGACTGGGGAGGGGACTGGGGACTTGGGAGAGGCAGGGACTTAGGAGGGGACTGGGGACATGGGAGGGGCAGGGACTTGGGAGGGGACTGGGGACATGGGAGGGGATTGGGGACTTGGGAGGGGACTGGGGACATGGGAGGGGCAGGGACTTGGGAGGGGATTGGGACTTTCCAGGGGCAGGGACTTGGAGGGGACTGGGGAGTTGGGAGGGGCAGGGACTTGGGTGGGGACTGGAGACATGGGAGGGGCAGGGGACTGGGGAGTGGACTGGGGACATGGGAGGGGCAGGGACATGGGAGTGGCAGGGACTGGGGAGGGGCAGGGACTGGGGGAGGGGACTAGGGAGGGGCAGGGATTTGGGTGGGGAATGGGGACATGGGAGTGGCAGGGACTTGGGAGGGGACTGGGGACTTGGGAGGGGCAGGGACTTGGGAGGGGACTGGAGACATGGGAGGGGCAGGGAGTTGGGAGTGGTAGGGACTGGGGAGGGGACTGGGGACATGGGAGGGGCAGGGA
This sequence comes from Neomorphus geoffroyi, assembly GCA_033558235.1. Taxonomy (NCBI): domain Eukaryota; kingdom Metazoa; phylum Chordata; class Aves; order Cuculiformes; family Neomorphidae; genus Neomorphus; species Neomorphus geoffroyi. Next base: position 18,580 of record JAUMJM010000505.1, read on the forward strand.
CTTGGGAGGGGCAGGGACTTAGGAGGGGACTGGGGACATGGGAGGGGCAGGGACTGGGGAGGGGACTGGGGAATTGGGAGGGGCAAGGCTTGGAGGGACAGGGACTTGGGAGGGGACTGGGGACATGGAAGGGTCAGGGACTGGGGAGGGGACTGGGGACTTGGGAGGGGCAGGGACTTAGGTGGGGACTGGGGACATGGGAGGGGCAGGGACTGGGGAGTGGACTGGGACATGGGAGGGGCAGGGACATGGGAGTGGCAGGGACTGGGGAGGGGACTGGGGACATGGGAGGGGCAGGGACTTGGGATGGGAGGGGACTGGGGAGGGGACTGGGGAAATGGGAGAGGCAGGGTCTGGGGAGGGGGACTGGGGACATTGGAGGGGCAGGGACTTGGGAGTGGCAGGGACTGGGGAGGGGACTGGGGACATGGGAGGGGCAGGGACTTGGGAGGGGCAGGGACTTGGGAGGGGACTGGGAACATGGGAGGGGCACGGACTTTGGAGGTGACTGGGGACATGGGAGGGGCAAGGACTGGGGAGGGGACTGGGGACTTGGGAGGGGCAGGGACTTGGGCGGGGAATGGGGACATGGGAGGAGCAGGGACTTGGTAGGGGATTGGGGAAATGGGAGGGGCAGGGACTGGGGAGGGGACTGGGGACATGGGAGGGGCAGGGACTTGGGAGGTGACTGGGGACATGGGAGGGGCAAGGACTGGGGAGGGGACTGGGGACTTGGGAGGGGACTGGGGACATGGGAGGGGCAGGGAATGGGAGGGGGACTGGGGACATGGGAGGGGCAGGGACATGGGAGTGGCAGGGACTGGGGAGGGGCAGGGACTGGGGAGGGGACTAGGGAGGGGCAGGGACTTGCGTGGGGACTTGGGACATGGGAGTGGCAGGGACTTGGGAGGGGACAGGGGACTTGGAGGGGCAGGGACTTGGGAGGGGACTGGAGACATGGGAGGGGCAGGGAGTTGGGAGTGGTAGGGACTGGGGAGGGGACTGGGGACATGGGAGGGGCAGGGACTTGGGAGGGGCAGGGACTTAGGAGGGAACTGGGGACATGGGAGGGGCAGGGACTTGGGAGGGGCAGGGACTGGGGAGGGGACTGGAGACATGGGAGGGGCAGGGACTTGGGAGGGGCAGGGACTTGGGAGGGGACTGGGGACATGGGAGGGGCAGGGACTTGGGAGGGGGCAGGGTACATGGGAGTGGCAGGGACTTGGGAGGGAACTGTGGACATTGGAGGGGCACGGACTGGGGAGGTGCAGGAACTGGGTAGGGGAGTGGGGACATGGGAGGGGAAGGGACTTGGGAGGGGCAAGGACTTGGGAGGGGACTGGGGACATGGGAGGGGCACGGACTTTGGAGGTGACTGGGGACATGGGAGGGGCAGGGACTTGGGAGGGGCAGGGACTGGGGAGGGGACTGGGGGACATGGGAGGGGCAGGGACTGGGGAGGGGACTTGGGACTTGGGAGGGGCAGGGACTTTGGCGGGGAATGGGGACATGGGAGGAGCAGGGACTTGGTAGGGGATTGGGGAAATGGGAGGGGCAGGGAATTGGAGGGGACGGGAGACATGGGAGGGGCAGGGAGTTGGGAGTGGTAGGGACTGGGGAGGGGTCTGGGGATATGGAGGGGCAGGGACTTGGGAGGGGCAGGGACTTCGGAGGGGACTGGGGAGATGGGAGGGGCAGGGACTGGGGAGGGGACTGGGGACTTGGGAGGGGCAGGGACTTGGGAGGGGACTGGGGACATGGGAGGGGATTGGGGACTTGGGAGGGGACTGGGGACATGGGAGGGGCAGGGACTTGGGAGGGGATTGGGGACATGGGAGGGGCAGGGACTTGGGAGTGGCAGGGACTGGGGAGGGGACTGGGGACATGGGAGGGGCAGGGACTTGGGAGGGGAGGGGACTGGGGAGGGGACTGGGGAAATGGGAGAGGCAGGGACTGGGGAGGGGACTGGGGACATTGGAGGGGCAGGGACTTGGGAGTGGCAGGGACTGGGGAGGGGACTGGGGACATGGGAGGGGCAGGGGACTTGGGAGGGGACTGGGGACATGGGAGGGGCAGGGACTTGGGAGGGGATTGGGACTTTCCAGGGGCAGGGTCTTGGGAGGGGACTGGGGAGTTGGGAGGGGCAGGGACTTGGGTGGGGACTGGAGACATGGGAGGGGCAGGGACTGGGGAGTGGACTGGGGACATGGGAGGGGCAGGGACATGGGAGTGGCAGGGACTGGGGAGGGGCAGGGACTGGGGAGGGGACTAGGGAGGGGCAGGGACTTGGGTGGGAATGGGCACATGGGAGTGGCCGGGACTTGGGAGGGGACTGGGGACTTGGGAGGGGCAGGGACTTGGGAGGGGACTGGAGACATGGGAGGGGCAGGGAGTTGGGAGTGGTAGGGACTGGGGAGGGGACTGGGGACATGGGAGGGGCAGGGACTTGGGAGGGGCAGGGACTTTGGCGGCGACTGGGGACATGGGAGGGGCAGGGACTGGGGAGGGGCAGGGACTTGGGAGGGGACTGGGGACATGGGAGGGGCACGGACTTTGGAGGTGACTGGGGACATGGGAGGGGCAGGGACTTGGGAGGGGCAGGGACTGGGGAGGGGACTGGGGACATGGGAGGGGCAGGGACTGGGGAGGGGACTTGGGACTTGGGAGGGGCAGGGACTTTGGCGGGGGACTGGGGACATGGGAGGGGCAGGGACTGGGGAGGGGACTGGGGACTTAGGAGAGGCAGGGACTGGGGAGGGGACTGGGGACTTGGGAGGGGCAAGGACTTGGGAGGGACAGGGACTTGGGAGGGGACTGGGGACATGGGACGGGATTAGGGACTTTGGAGGGGCAGGGACTGGGGAGGGGACTGGGGACATGGGAGAGGCAGGGACTTGGGAAGGGTCCGGGGACATGGGAGGGGACTGGAGACATGGGAGGGGCAGAGACTTGGGAGTGGCAGGGACTGGGGAGGGAACTGGGACATGGGAGGGGCAGGGACTTGGTAGGGGAGGGGACTGGGGAAATAGGAGAGGCAGGAACTGGGGAGGGGACTGGGGACATTGGAGGGGCAGGGGACTTGGGAGGGGCAGGGACTTGGGAGGGGACTGGGGACATGGGAGGGGCACGGACTTTGGAGGTGACTGGGGACATGGGAGGGGCAGGGACTTGGGAGGGGCAGGGACTGGGGAGGGGACTGGGGACATGGGAGGGGCAGGGACTGGGGAGGGGACTTGGGACTTGGGAGGGGCAGGGACTTTGGCGGGGAATGGGGACATGGGAGGGGAAGGGACTTGGGAGGGGCAAGGACTTGGGAGGGGACTGGGGACATGGGAGGGGACTGGGGACATGGGAGGGGCAGGGACTGGGAAGGGGTCTAGGGACATGGAGGGGGACTGGGGACTTGGGAGGGCCAGGGACTTGGGAGGGGATTGGGGACATGGGTGGGGCAGGGACTTGGGAGGGGCAGGGACAGGGGAGGGGCAGGGACTTGGGAGGGGAATGGGTAAATGGGCGGGGCAGGGACTTTGGCGGGGAATGGGGACATGGGAGGGGCAGGGACTGGGGAGGGGACTGGGGACTTAGGAGAGGCAGGGACTGGGGAGGGGACTGGGGACTTGGGAGGGGCAAGGACTTGGGAGGGACAGGGACTTGGGAGGGGACTGGGGACGTTGGAGGGGATTAGGGACTTTGGAGGGGCAGGGACTGGGGAGGGGACTGGGGACATGGGAGAGGCAGGGACTTGGGAAGGGTCCGGGGACATGGGAGGGGACTGGAGACATGGAGGGGCAGGGACTTGGGAGGGGCAGGGACTGGGGAGGGGAGTGGAGACATGGGAGGGGCAGGGACTTGGGAGAGGCAGGGACTTGGGAGGGGACTGGGGACATGGGAGGGGCAGGGACTTGGGAGGGGGCAGGGGACATGGGAGTGGCAGGGACTTGGGAGGGAACTGTGGACATTGGAGGGGCAGGGACTGGGGAGGTGCAGGAACTGGGTAGGGGAGTGGGGACATGGGAGGGGAAGGGACTTGGGAGGGGCAAGGACTTGGGAGGGGGACTGGGGACATGGGAGGGGACTGGGGACATGGGAGGGGCAGGGACTGGGAAGGGGTCTAGGGACATGGGAGGGGACTGGGGACTTGGAGGGCCAGGGACTTGGGAGGGGATTGGGGACATGGGTGGGGCAGGGACTTGGGAGGGGCAGGGACAGGGGAGGGGCAGGGACTTGGGAGGGGGAATGGGTAAATGGGCGGGGCAGGGACTTGGGAGTGGCAGGGACTGGGGAAGGGACTGGGGAATTGGGAGGGGCAAGGCTTGGGAGGGACAGGGACTTGGGAGGGGACTGGGGACATGGAAGGGGCAGGGACTGGGGAGGGGACTGGGGACTTGGGAGGGGCAGGAACTTGGGTGGGGACTGGGGACATGGGAGGGGCAGGGACTGGGGAGTGGACTGGGGACATGGGAGGGGCAGGGACATGGGAGTGGCAGGGACTGGGGAGGGGACTGGGGACATGGGAGGGGCAGGGACTTGGGAGGGGAGGGGACTGGGGAGGGGACTGGGGAAATGGGAGTGGCAGGGACTGGGGAGGGGACTGGGGACATTGGAGGGGTAGGGACTTGGGAGTGGCAGGGACTGGGGAGGGGACTGGGGACATGGGAGGGGCAGGGACTTGGGAGGGGCAGGGACTTGGGAGGGGACTGGGGACATGGGAGGGGCACGGACTTTGGAGGTGACTGGGGACATGGGAGGGGCAAGGACTGGGGAGGGGGACTGGGGACTTGGGAGGGGCAGGGACTTGGGCGGGGAATGGGGACATGGGAGGAGCAGGGACTTGGTAGGGGATTGGGGAAATGGGAGGGGCAGGGACTGGGGAGGGGACTGGGGACATGGGAGGGGCAGGGACTTGGGAGGTGACTGGGGACATGGGAGGGGTAAGGACTGGGGAGGGGACTGGGGACTTGGGAGGGGACTGGGGACATGGGACCGGCAGGGAATGGGGAGGGGACTGGGGACATGGGAGGGGCAGGGACATGGGAGTGGCAGGGACTGGGGAGGGGCAGGGACTGGGGAGGGGACTAGGGAGGGGCAGGGACTTGCGTGGGAACTTGGGACATGGGAGTGGCAGGGACTTGGGAGAGGACAGGGGACTTGGGAGGGGCAGGGACTTGTGAGGGGACTGGAGACATGGGAGGGGCAGGGAGTTGGGAGTGGTAGGGACTGGGGAGGGGACTGGGGACATGGGAGGGGCAGGGACTTGGGAGGGGCAGGGACTTAGGAGGGAACTGGGGACATGGGAGGGGCAGGGACTTGGGAGGGGCAGGGACTGGGGAGGGGACTGGAGACATGGGAGGGGCAGGGACTTGGGAGGGGCAGGGACTTGGGAGGGGACTGGGGACATGGGAGGGGCAGGGACTTGGGAGGGGGCAGGGTACATGGGAGTGGCAGGGACTTGGGAGGGAACTGTGGACATTGGAGGGGCACGGACTGGGGAGGTGCAGGAACTGGGTAGGGGAGTGGGGACATGGGAGGGGGAGGGGCAAGGACTTGAAAGGGGACTGGGGACATGGGAGGGGCACGGACTTTGGAGGTGACTGGGGACATGGGAGGGGCAGGGACTTGGGAGGGGCAGGGACTGGGGAGGGGACTGGGGACATGGGAGGGGCAGGGACTGGGGAGGGGACTTGGGACTTGGGAGGGGCAGGGACTTTGGCGGGGAATGGGGACATGGGAGTAGCAGGGACTTGGTAGGGGATTGGGGAAATGGGAGGGGCAGGGAATTGGGGAGGGGACGGGAGACATGGGAGGGGCAGGGAGTTGGGAGTGGTAGGGACTGGGGAGGGGTCTGGGGACATGGGAGGGGCAGGGACTTGGGAGGGGCAGGGACTGCGGAGGGGACTGGGGAGATGGGAGGGACAGGGACTGGGGAGGGGACTGGGGACTTGGGAGAGGCAGGGACTTAGGAGGGGACTGGGGGACATGGGAGGGGCAGGGACTGGGGAGGGGACTGGGGACATGGGAGGGTTTTGGGGACTTGGGAGGGGACTGGGGACATGGGAGGGGCAGGGACTTGGGAGGGGATTGGGGACATGGGAGGGGCAGGGACTTGGGAGTGGCAGGGACTGGGGAGGGGACTGGAGACATGGGAGGGGCAGGGACTTGGGAGGGGAGGGGACTGGGGAGGGGACTGGGGAAATGGGAGAAGCAGGGACTGGGGAGGGGACTGGGGACATTGGAGGGGCAGGGACTTGGGAGTGGCAAGGACTGGGGAGGGGACTGGGGACATGGGAGGGGCAGGGACTTGGGAGGGGAGTCGGGACATGGGAGGGGCAGGGACTGGGGAGGGGACTGGGGACTTGGGAGGGGCAGGGACTTGGGAGGGGACTGGAGAAATGGGAGGGGCAGGGACTTGGGAAGGGACTGTGGAAATGGGAGGGGCAGGGACTAGGGAGGGGATTGGGGACATGGGAGGGGCAGGGACTTGGGAGTGGCAGGGACTGGGGAGGGGACTGGGGACATGGGAGGGGCAGGGACTTGGTAGGGGAGGGGACTGGGGAAATAGGAGAGGCAGGAACTGGGGAGGGGACTGGGGACATTGGAGGGGCAGGGACTTGGGAGGGGCAGGGACTTGGGAGGGGACTGGGGACATGGGAGGGGCACGGACTTTGGAGGTGACTGGGGACATGGGAGGGGCAGGGACTTGGGAGGGGCAGGGACTGGGGAGGGGACTGGGGACATGGGAGGGGCAGGGACTGGGGAGGGGACTTGGGACTTGGGAGGGGCAGGGACTTTGGCGGGGACTGGGGACATGGGAGGGGCAGGGACTGGGGAGGGGACTGGGGACTTAGGAGAGGCAGGGACTTGGGAGGGGACTGGGGACTTGGGAGGGGCAAGGACTTGGGAGGGACAGGGACTTGGGAGGGGACTGGGGACTTTGGGGGGGATTAGGGACTTTGGAGGGGCAGGGACTGGGGAGGGGACTGGGGACATGGGAGAGGCAGGGACTTGGGAAGGGTCCGGGGACAGGGGAGGGGACTGGAGACATGGGAGGGGCAGGGACTTGGGAGGGGGCAGGGACTGGGGAGGGGACTGGAGACATGGGAGGGGCAGGGACTTGGGAGGGGCAGGGACTTGGGAGGGGACTGGGGACATGGGAGGGGCAGGGACTTGGGAGGGGGCAGGGGACATGGGAGTGGCAGGGACTTGGGAGGGAACTGTGGACATTGGAGGGGCAGGGACTGGGGAGGTGCAGGAACTGGGTAGGGGAGTGGGGACATGGGAGGGGAAGGGACTTGGGAGGGGCAAGGACTTGGGAGGGGACTGGGGACATGGGAGGGGACTGGGGACATGGAAGGAGCAGGGACTGGGGAGGGGACTGGGGACTTGGGAGGGGCAGGGACTTGGGTGGGGACTGGGGACATGGGAGGGGCAGGGACTGGGGAGTGGACTGGGGACATGGGAGGGGCAGGGACATGGGAGTGGCAGGGACTGGGGAGGGGACTGGGGACATGGGAGGGGCAGGGACTTGGGATGGGAGGGGACTGGGGAGGGGACTGGGGAAATGGGAGAGGCAGGGACTGGGGAGGGGACTGGGGACATTGGAGGGGCAGGGACTTGGGAGTGGCAGGACTGGGGAGGGGACTGGGGACATGGGAGGGGCAGGGACTTGGGAGGGGACTGGGGACATGGGAGAGGCACGGACTTTGGAGGTGACTGGGGACATGGGAGGGGCAAGGACTGGGGAGGGGGACTGGGGACTTGGGAGGGGCAGGGACTTGGGAGGGGAATGGGGACATGGGAGGAGCAGGGACTTGGTAGGGGATTGGGGAAATGGGAGGGGCAGGGACTGGGGAGGGGGACTGGGGACATGGGAGGGGCAGGGACTTGGGAGGTGACTGGGGACATGGGAGGGGCAAGGACTGGGGAGGGGACTGGGGACTTGGGAGGGGACTGGGGACATGGGAGGGGCAGGGAATGGGGGAGGGGACTGGGGACATGGGAGGGGCAGGGACATGGGAGTGGCAGGGACTGGGGAGGGGCAGGGACTGGGGAGGGGACTAGGGAGGGGCAGGGACTTGCGTGGGGACTTGGGACATGGGAGTGGCAGGGACTTGGGAGGGGACAGGGGACTTGGGAGGGGCAGGGACTTGGGAGGGGACTGGAGACATGGGAGGGGCAGGGAGTTGGGAGTGGTAGGGACTGGGGAGGGGACTGGTGACATGGGAGGGGCAGGGACTGGGGAGGGGACTTGGGACTTGGGAGGGGCAGGGACTTTGGCGGGGAATGGGGACATGGGAGGAGCAGGGACTTGGTAGGGGATTGGGGAAATGGGAGGGGCAGGGAATTGGGAGGGGACGGGGAGACATGGGAGGGGCAGGGAGTTGGGAGTGGTAGGGGACTGGGGAGGGGTCTGGGGACATGGGAGGGGCAGGGGACTTGGGAGGGGCAGGGACTTAGGAGGGGACTGGGGAGATGGGAGGTGCAGGGACTGGGGAGGGGACTGGGGACTTGGGAGAGGCAGGGACTTAGGAGGGGACTGGGACATGGGAGGGGCAGGGACTTGGGAGGGGACTGGGGACATGGGAGGGGATTGGGGACTTGGGAGGGGACTGGGGACATGGGAGGGGCAGGGACTTGGGAAGGGATTGGGACTTTCCAGGGGCAGGGACTTGGGAGGGGACTGGGGACTTGGGAGGGGCAGGGACTTGGGTGGGGACTGGAGACATGGGAGGGGCAGGGACTGGGGAGTGGACTGGGGACATGGGAGGGGCAGGGACATGGGAGTGGCAGGGACTGGGGAGGGGCAGGGACTGGGGAGGGGACTAGGGAGGGGCAGGGATTTGGGTGGGGAATGGGGACATGGGAGTGGCAGGGACTTGGGAGGGGACTGGGGACTTGGGAGGGGCAGGGACTTGGGAGGGGACTGGAGACATGGGAGGGGCAGGGAGTTGGGAGTGGTAGGGACTGGGGAGGGGACTGGGGACATGGGAGGGGCAGGGACTTGGGAGGGGCAGGGACTTAGGAGGGGACTGGGGACATGGGAGGGGCAGGGACTGGGGAGGGGACTGGGGAATTGGGAGGGGCAAGGCTTGTAAGGGACAGGGACTTGGGAGGGGGACTGGGGACATGGAAGGGGCAGGGAATGGGGAGGGGACTGGGGACTTGGGAGGGGCAGGGACTTAGGTGGGGACTGGGGACATGGGAGGGGCAGGGACTGGGGAGTGGACTGGGGACATGGGAGGGGCAGGGACATGGGAGTGGCAGGGACTGGGGAGGGGACTGGGGACATGGGAGGGGCAGGGACTTGGGATGGGAGGGGACTGGGGAGGGGACTGGGGAAATGGGAGAGGCAGGGACTGGGGAGGGGACTGGGGACATGGGAGAGGCAGGGACTTGGGAAGGGTCCGGGGACATGGGAGGGGACTGGAGACATGGGAGGGGCAGAGACTTGGGAGTGGCAGGGACTGGGGAGGAACTGGGGACATGGGAGGGGCAGGGACTTGGTAGGGGAGGGGACTGGGGAAATAGGAGAGGCAGGAACTGGGGAGGGGACTGGGGACATTGGAGGGGCAGGGACTTGGGAGGGGCAGGGACTTGGGAGGGGACTGGGGACATGGGAGGGGCACGGACTTTGGAGGTGACTGGGGACATGGGAGGGGCAGGGACTTGGGAGGGGCAGGGACTGGGGAGGGGACTGGGGACATGGGAGGGGCAGGGACTGGGGAGGGGACTTGGGACTTGGGAGGGGCAGGGACTTTGGCGGGGAATGGGGACATGGGAGGGGCAGGGACTGGGGAGGGGACTGGGGACTTAGGAGAGGCAGGGACTGGGGAGGGGACTGGGGACTTGGGAGGGGCAAGGACTTGGGAGGGACAGGGACTTGGGAGGGGACTGGGGACTTTGGAGGGGATTAGGGACTTTGGAGGGGCAGGGACTGGGGAGGGGACTGGGGACATGGAGAGGCAGGGACTTGGGAAGGGTCCGGGGACATGGGAGGGGGACTGGAGACATGGGAGGGGCAGGGACTTGGGAGGGGCAGGGACTGGGGAGGGGAGTGGAGACATGGGAGGGGCAGGGACTTGGGAGAGGCAGGGACTTGGGAGGGGACTGGGGACATGGGAGGGGCAGGGACTTGGGAGGGGGCAGGGGACATGGGAGTGGTAGGGACTTGGGAGGGAACTGTGGACATTGGAGGGGCAGGGACTGGGGAGGTGCAGGAACTGGGTAGGGGGAGTGGGGACATGGGAGGGGAAGGGACTTGGGAGGGGCAAGGACTTGGGAGGGGACTGGGGACATGGGAGGGGACTGGGGACATGGGAGGGGCAGGGACTGGGAAGGGGTCTAGGGACATGGGAGGGGACTGGGGACTTGGGAGGGCCAGGGACTTGGGAGGGGATTGGGGACATGGGTGGGGCAGGGACTTGGGAGGGGCAGGGACAGGGGAGGGGCAGGGACTTGGGAGGGGAATGGGTAAATGGGCGGGGCAGGGACTTGGAGTGGCAGGGACTGGGGAAGGGACTGGGGAATTGGGAGGGGCAAGGCTTGGGAGGGACAGGGACTTGGGAGGGGACTGGGGACATGGAAGGGGCAGGGACTGGGGAGGGGACTGGGGACTTGGGAGGGGCAGGAACTTGGGTGGGGACTGGGGACATGGGAGGGGCAGGGACTGGGGAGTGGACTGGGGACATGGGAGGGGCAGGGACATGGGAGTGGCAGGGACTGGGGAGGGGACTGGGGACATGGGAGGGGCAGGGACTTGGGAGGGGAGGGGACTGGGAGGGGACTGCGGAAATGGGAGTGGCAGGGACTGGGGAGGGGACTGGGGACATTGGAGGGGTAGGGACTTGGGAGTGTCAGGGACTGGGGAGGGGACTGGGGACATGGGAGGGGCAGGGACTTGGGAGGGGCAGGGACTTGGGAGGGGACTGGGGACATGGGAGGGGCACGGACTTTGGAGGTGACTGGGGACATGGGAGGGGCAAGGACTGGGGAGGGGACTGGGGACTTGGGAGGGGCAGGGACTTGGGCGGGGAATGGGGACATGGGAAGAGCAGGGACTTGGTAGGGGATTGGGGAAATGGGAGGGGCAGGGACTGGGGAGGGGACTGGGGACATGGGAGGGGCAGGGACTTGGGAGGTGACTGGGGACATGGGAGGGGTAAGGACTGGGGAGGGGACTGGGGACTTGGGAGGGGACTGGGGACATGGGAGGGGCAGGGAATGGGGAGGGGACTGGGGACATGGGAGGGGCAGGGACATGGGAGTGGCAGGGACTGGGGAGGGGCAGGGACTGGGAGGGGACTAGGGAGGGGCAGGGACTTGCGTGGGAACTTGGGACATGGGAGTGGCAGGGACTTGGGAGAGGACAGGGGACTTGGGAGGGGCAGGGACTTGGGAGGGGACTGGAGACATGGGAGGGGCAGGGAGTTGGGAGTGGTAGGGACTGGGGAGGGGACTGGGGACATGGGAGGGGCAGGGACTTGGGAGGGGCAGGGACTTAGGAGGGAACTGGGGACATGGGAGGGGCAGGGACTTGGGTGGGGACTGGAGACATGGGAGGGGCAGGGACTGGGGAGTGGACTGGGGACATGGGAGGGGCAGGGACATGGGAGTGGCAGGGACTGGGGAGGGGCAGGGACTGGGGAGGGGACTAGGGAGGGGCAGGGATTTGGGTGGGGAATGGGGACATGGGAGTGGCAGGGACTTGGGAGGGGACTGGGGACTTGGGAGGGGCAGGGACTTGGGAGGGGACTGGAGACATGGGAGGGGCAGGGAGTTGGGAGTGGTAGGGACTGGGGAGGGGACTGGGGACATGGGAGGGGCAGGGACTTGGGAGGGGCAGGGACTTAGGAGGGGACTGGGGACTGGGACTGGGAGGGGCAGGGACTGGGGAGGGGACTGGGGAATTGGGAGGGGCAAGGCTTGTAAGGGACAGGGACTTGGGAGGGGACTGGGGACATGGAAGGGGCAGGGAATGGGGGAGGGGACTGGGGACTTGGGAGGGGCAGGGACTTAGGTGGGGACTGGGGACATGGGAGGGGCAGGGACTGGGGAGTGGACTGGGGACATGGGAGGGGCAGGGACATGGGAGTGGCAGGGACTGGGGAGGGGACTGGGGACATGGGAGGGGCAGGGACTTGGGATGGGAGGGGACTGGGGAGGGGACTGGGGAAATGGGAGAGGCAGGGACTGGGGAGGGGACTGGGGACATGGGAGAGGCAGGGACTTGGGAAGGGTCCGGGGACATGGGAGGGGACTGGAGACATGGGAGGGGCAGAGACTTGGGAGTGGCAGGGACTGGGGAGGGAACTGGGGACATGGGAGGGGCAGGGACTTGGTAGGGGAGGGGACTGGGGAAATAGGAGAGGCAGGAACTGGGGAGGGGACTGGGGACATTGGAGGGGCAGGGACTTGGGAGGGGCAGGGACTTGGGAGGGGACTGGGGACATGGGAGGGGCACGGACTTTGGAGGTGACTGGGGACATGGGAGGGGCAGGGGACTTGGGAGGGGCAGGGACTGGGGAGGGGACTGGGGACATGGGAGGGGCAGGGACTGGGGAGGGGACTTGGGACTTGGGAGGGGCAGGGACTTTGGCGGGGAATGGGGACATGGGAGGGGCAGGGACTGGGGAGGGGACTGGGGACTTAGGAGAGAGGGGACTGGGGAGGGGACTGGGGACTTGGGAGGGGCAAGGACTTGGGAGGGACAGGGACTTGGGAGGGGACTGGGGACTTTGGAGGGGATTAGGGACTTTGGAGGGGCAGGGACTGGGGAGGGGGACTGGGGACATGGGAGAGGCAGGGACTTGGGAAGGGTCCGGGGAC